>JAMKCH010005785.1:0-32395 GCA_023653785.1 Ophioderma brevispina
TTTCCCAATCGTTTGTATTGACAGGATTCCAAAATTTAGTACAGCAAGCCCAACAATTTGGATATCCAATAATAAATCTTCAAGTGCAAGGTTACAAATAACATACTATGTTTGTTTATGTGAGTAATGCTCGCTGCTCCCCTTTTAATGGCCTAAATGGTCGACCATTTTTCCACCTGAACTGTTCCTGAAACATTCCATCCCTATAACATCAATTCATGTGAGTTAGGCCTAAAAAAAAATTGTTTGATTGGCGTAACATAGAAAAAAACATAGGGTAGTTAGGTCCGATTTTTTTTTTTTTTTTTTTTGTTCACAAACTAACCAAACACAAAATAATGACACACTACAAAACAATGGCACATCTTCATCTTCACTTTTTCTGTAACACATCTTTCTATTTGTATTTTGAATGTCCTGCAATCCGTTAGAGTACCGAATATGACGTCATTAACAATATATCTATAATTTTTTGCATTTCAACGTTTTATGACCATAACAAAATTAAAAATATTTAGGGTCTGCGGTAAAAATTAGGGTCGGTCGGGTTACAACAATCAAAGCAAACAGTTTTTTTAGGCCTTATCTTAAAACAGGCATTTATATTGCACTGAGAACCCATTTCCAATATGAATTTTGTCATGTATTTTTCAACTCAACAACAGCACTGGAAAGCAAAAACAAAAGGGGAAATTATACAGAGTTCGGGCCTTCAAGGATTGACAAAACAATTCACAAATTGTGATCTCTGCAGATGAATTATCCTCAACTTCCGAAGTGGCCTATTTACTTGGGTGGTTCATATGCAGAAATTCAAATGAATACAAGTATTGATTGGCAAATGTGCCAACAATCTAAACTTGGCGCCCAAACGTAGCTATGTATCAATGGTGTAATCGCAATTGAAGCACAGCTATCAAGTTATGATTATTATATGTTTACAGCAGTTTAACTAATCTTCCAGAAGCTATTATTAGCAAAATCATTAGTGTTTTGAGGGGTCACATTACTTTGTGATACTAGGGTTTTTCAATCTTCATTTCCAAGTGAAGTAGAGCCTAAAATTCATCGTTTAAGTATAGTGTTCCAGTTGTATGGTGTGTGAGCCTCATACCCACTGTTTATAATGAATGGATAGTTACCAGCCTGATTAGAAAGAAAATGCAACAATGGGGCATTTTGAATCTGTTGGTAAAAGATCACAATCAAACGAGCGCATCACCATGCATTAACCCTCGCTTACATTTATAGAACGGGTGGCGGGCCGGCAGCTTAGAGGGGAAAAAATGTCATATTAATGCATGTAGGTAAAAAAAATTATCACTGTATGCTTTAAAAACCTGTTCAAATTCTGAATTTTGATATTCCTTGGTGCCATCCCCTGAACCACCCTGGATGTAGCACTACCGTACTAGGTAGTCACATCATCTTGTATGTACAGCAAACCAAAAACTATGTTGGAAACCCACCTTATACCCCTCTACCATCATCGCAATACCCCCCCTTTCCCCAACATTCATATGTACCCCACCCCACATCCCCTTTATTCTTACCTAATATCTCCCTCGCCCTCCCAATATCTCCCTCCCCAATAGCTCCCCTTCCTTACACATCCTAACAACCTAACTAAATCCATTCCCAACACCCTCATTCCTCCACCCTTCTGTTCTCAAGGGTTCCACCCCTCATCGTTCCCCACTCTTTCGCAACCCTAGCGACCCAGCCCTACCCATTCCTCCTTATTCCAACACCCTTCTTTCGTTAAGGATTCCCACTCCTTCTGTATTTCTGTCTATGACATAATGACTAGGGAAGGACATGTCCATGATTGATTTGGAAAGAATGTGTGATTCGATCTTGGTAAACCTGCCACATGGTGCACAAATTTATATTTTGAGGTTTTGACTATCACAGTGTAAAAGTTCGAAAATAAAAGTTCCAAAACTTTTTTACCTTCTTTCTTCTATGATACACATATCAAGTTATGCCTTATTCAATCTGAAAAAAATAACAGACATAACAGTTTTTAGGTATTTTCTTTATTTTTTCAAACTGAAACTGCTGTGCGACATGGCGGGTTTTCCCCAGATCACTCACATTTATTATTGTGCCTACCCTATGAATTTGGCATCCTCAAAGGAATAAACTGCAATATGGGGAAAAATATGGTGGCAGAATATGAATTCATATCCGATTAATTTGGATTTTTGACACAAAGTAAAATCCTAACCTTACAATTTGTACTGTTGATTTAATAGTACCTGGGTTTCGGCCCCCAAACTTGTGTGTAATCCATGCATATGTCCACTCAAACCTTTGCATGCCAGTTAACAGCTTGGGCAAATTAATCCACTCAGTCAAGATGATTCCAACTGAATTTCGGGAAACGGACCCCTACACAGTGAAACACATGTAGGCCTAGTGAGTCTAGTCTAAGCACTGGAGCACCAATGTATCAACGTCTCTGAACATTATGTAAACAAGACCAAGAATAAACCAATAGTATAAAAATAATGAGTTGGGGGTTCAAAATTGGTGTGAGCATGAAAGAAACAGCAATTTAAGTACCTCCTACAACACAGTAAATAAGCCTAATAAGCTGTTTCAGTATAAATACCTTATTTGAGAAGTATGCGTGAAAGTTCTGTGTCATGTACAAAAACATACAGCATGGTTGTTGGACCATTTGGTGTTGTCTGTTCTCTGGTTTGTGAATGGGGCCAAAGGTTAATGATGTCCACCAATGTCACATGAGTCACCAAAGGTCACATTAGGTCACCAAGGTCACAGAGGTCACCAAGGTGACAATGCTATGATGTCACAAGGTCACATGAGGTCAACCCAAGGTCACATGAGGTCCCAAGGTCACATAGAAACCAAGTAACATGACACAAGGTAACACAAGGTCACATGAGGTCATGTGGGTTCACAAGGCACACTTAGCCACAAGGTCACATGGGGTCACCAAGGTCACCTTCCGATGCACCCTACCGGCCCCTCCCCGACACACACCACCCCTCGTCGACGAAGCCCACCCAACCCCTCCCCGATACACAACTGACTTGTAACTGGGACCAAAGGTGACAAGGTCGCCAAGGTCCATGAGGTCACCATAGCCCATGAGGTCACCAGAGGTCCCCTGAGGTCACCGGGTCACATGAGTCACCATGGTCACATGAAGTCACCATGGTCACATGAGGTCACCATGCTGACATGAGGTCACATGGGGGTTACAGGTCACAAGGTCCACAACACGGATCATGAAGGCACAGACTGGGGTTATGACGGTCACATGGGGTCACCCCACCCTACCTTGATGTACCCACCCACGACCGCCCCCTCCCTGGTGTGTAACCCCACCCCGCCTCCCACCCTGGGCCCCCGCAACAACTCCCCTTCCCCCATCCACAAACCCACCCTTTCCCCTATCCAACCCCTACCCTTCCCCCTATCCAAACAACCCACCCTTCCCTCCATATGATTCACACACAAGATGTAATGGCATAGTAAGTTTTTTAACACACAGACAAAGGCTGCGACCCGGAATCCTGTATGTGACCCTCCTCATAGTCCGGGAACATAGGGCAATCGATTCATCATTTGACTCTTTACGCAACATTATTTTCAACGCTTATCCGTTATCGGCTATGGCCCCGGACTATGGCTCCTAACGGACTATATCTGCTTTTCACACCGGGCTTAAATCTCCACACGGGATACCGGTTGTGTGTGAAAAAAAATTATGACAGGTGGTAGAATTTTGATTCCTATTCTACTCTACACTGCTCTCAGTCTTCATTGATTTCACATTCCATAACTATGAACGATGTACAGAATTAAATCATGATACGAACCAATTTCACTGCATATTATAGTATATCGTTGGCTAGTCTTTGTTAAAGTCCGTTTTGGGGAGCACCGCGAGCGAAGCGAGCGGCACGAGCGCGTCAGCGCGAGAGAGGTTTTGCGCGATACGTAAAACCAACTCCATTTCAACTGATATACTCCACACAGCATGTTAAAGTGGAGTAGTAAATCAGTTTTCCCAGGCTGTGACACAGACTAATCGTTGGCCTACAAGTGCTTTCGTAGATCTTTATTGTACACATTCATGCATGGCATAATTAATGCATTGTCAATACGACGAACGCTGTGCCGTAAAACCACTGACCTCTACACCATTGATGCGGGTTTCAGAGTCGTCCGAGTGAAACATCAGGAGTTGGTTTTCGCACCTACATATGCCGGGAAACAATTGATACACCTTGTCAAACATATAACATTTTGGAACTTGTGTCAGCAGCAGTTAATGCATTGTTTTCCGCATCATTGTCGAGGTCCAAAACCACCTTCCTGTTGTTTTGTTTTCACTCGGTGACCATTCAACTGTGCGTCAGCCCGCTATCCATTGTAGGAGGTCAGTGTGTAAAACCAACAAAAACCCGGAAGTTGCAAGAAGTTGAATCTTGATCTGTTTTACCACCAGATTGTGCGAGTCCGCCAGACGATGGCGGCCAAGCCTCAAATAATAGACTACAGCAATTACGACCTTGCCTTAGATATAAATCATAATAACCTACGTGTTGTTTTTGTTCTCAAGCAGTTTTAGAATAAGAAAATATACTTCAAACACCAAAAAATAGTATTTTTTTTGTAAGTATTTTTGTGTTTCAGGCTACGTGTTAAACAATGACGATGTCTAACATTTTAGATTCCCTGGAACGCGACCGCTCAATGCTCTCAGTGGCTTTGACTTTCCGGTAAACTGATCAGATTTAACATTTGTACTAAACTCTGGCTTGTTTAGAATGGATCCACCCGCACAGTAGCCCAAGTAAAAATAAAACATGTTGCTCTGGTCCGGGTTTTTGAAAAAAAGAGGGCTTTTATTTTTATTTTTCCAGATTGCCGCCATTCAAGATTTTTCGTCAACTCCAGGTGTTAACTTATCACACGTGACGTCAAAAGTAACAGAGACATAAAGGTCCCACACTGACTGAAACATATTTTACTTACAATGTTTTAATAGCCATAGCACCAGGTGTTAGTAGGCTCATCTTAATGTTTTAGTTAGAATACCTCCTAATAAAATTATCAATCTGAAGCACTATCTTCAATTGGACCAGAGTTTTTCGTATGCAAATTCTGTAAAAATCATAATCGTAGTCACAGAATAAACTGAACGAATGACTCAATTCTTGTTTTTTATAACCTCCCAGCCAATCGCATTTATCTAACATCGTCAAACAGTACTATGTATCATGCATTTATGGTGGCGGCGATATCCAAGGTGCACAAAATAAGGACCGTGGGGGGCAATGCAGTTTTTGAAGGGCAAATAAAAATTGCCTTCAAATTGCAAGGGCATGAAGGTAAATTCAGCAATTGTAAAAAGGCATCAAGGCACTTTTGTCAACATGGGAAGGCATCAAGGCTTTTTTTCAGTTTCTTGAAGTCCATAAGCCAGCCTGCCTGCATGGAAGGCACTTTGAAGCTAAGTGGACTGTTGGATCCAACCTTAACAAAAGCTCCTATCGGGCAGTTAGGTGGTCCCCTAGGAGCTTATCAGAGGCAAGGATCTATCTTAGCCTTTCAGTAATTTACTTAAATGTCCATGGCCGATCGCTAATACCTCGTCCCCAAAGCCCAGATGTTACCGGAAGCGGTCACATTTTGGTATCAGAAGAAAGCTACTCTTTTTCTCATTTACCCTGTGAAATCTTAGGGCCAAGAATGTTTGTTTGGAAGTAATGAGTGAAATGTACCCCAATTTGGTCACCAATATTAATTTTACACAGTACTCTATGGGGCTTATTACTAAATCACGTTTTCTGCTACCACATGAAAACGCATTGATATATCGGCGCGAAACTTAAACAGGTGGGGTTTTTGGTGAAAGCCAATCGATCAAGAATGAAAACTTCATACCTTAAAATCCGGTGGCCATCCCCCTTAAGAGGGAGACAATAAATATATTAGAGTGCATTATGTTTGCATTTTCTTAAGTTTCATGATAGTGATGCTTTGATGACTTCAGAGACTATCATCCACGTTTTTCAATTAACTGTAGTCTTATTGCTTCAACTGCAGTATGAGAAAACACACGATAAATTTATGATTGTATAAACTTAAAAAGCCTTCAAATGGTTTGAATTCAGAGATATTATCCATATAAAAATGTATACATATATTAAAATAAAGACAAATTGTTGATGATTACCTTCCCCCAGCTTGAGTTGATGAATAATACTGGTAAGGATGGCGTCTTTCAACATTAGAACAACACATTTCTCTATGTCCAAAAAATATATCATTTTTCGTTTCTTTGTAGTTTGACAGTATATATTAAAATATTATCTATAAGAAAGCGAGCCGATTTTTTAGAACGAGATCGTGTTTAAAAAAATCAGAAAAAATGCATGCAACCTCAGGGGGGGGGGGGTGGGGGTGGCATCAAAGCTGACGAGCACTCCTCGCCACACAGCAATAACTACAGCGGCGATGTCCCAAAAAATACTTATTTCCGGTCAATGCAGTTGAAAGTCTTCATTAACATACTCTATTCGATTGCTTTTGTTAGACCGAGATCGTGGGTAAAAAAGTAAGAAAATAATGTAGCAAAGCACGACAATGTAATCTCAATAGCGGACACCTGGTATAAATTGTCGCGCGGGGAGTTTTGAATTTCAGAGAAATCTATGACTACTTTTTCCAAAAATCAACAGTGCTTTCCCGATATCTAAAAAATCTGTCCTTTTGGTAAGATATATTGAAAATGTAATATGTAAATACTTGATAAAAAATAGGCAAACAAACCACGTAGAATCTGATGGCGTAAAAAATCGACAATAATTGCATGTGATATCAGCACAGCTTTATTCATCCTTGCGCTTGCAATGTACACATACATACCTTGCCCCGCTTCCATCCTATGGCCCTACTGCGACTGTTGACTCTAACCTCAGTATGACAGTCAGAATCAATGCTCATAGCGATCTTTTTGACACATTGTTATATAATTATCTTTTCTTTATTGTGATATGAATTTTCAGCCGTATTGCAAATATTAATACAAATCACGGCGACTTTAAAACCCTTCTCATTCCGCCGGCTGTAAAGCGAGCCTGCCTCAGCACGTGTTGTGCTGTGCACCACGCCCTAGTTCTTCGTGTAACAGACAACTGGCAACTCCTACGTGATTGGTTCCACGCCTCTTTTTTACAGTTCCATAGATTTGTTATTATATTTGGCATGAAGGGGCGTGAAAAATGCCTTTTCGCTCTTTATGTAGCATGCTGAGTGCAAAATGGTCAATGTAAAGTTTTTCGCCAGGAGCACAAGCTTTCCAATGCTGTGTTGTTCGATGGTTGCAAACACGCCAGGACACCTCTCGTAATCTCTTGGTAAACTTTTCAAAAAAAAAAAATATTTCCCTTATCAAAAAAAAAAGGAACAATCAGGAAATGGTCTCAAGGTGTTACTAAAAAAAAAAATATATTTTCAAAACAAGACATTTTCCCCAATGACTGAACGAATTCCACGTATGACGGGCAATTCGAAGTGTACAAACTGTACACCCTCTAATACTATAACCTTGCAACATGCTAAAATGTCATAAAACATTTGTCATAAGTAGAACTATACGAATAGCGACAATACCAGAGAAGATCTTTCTCATCTTCTATGGACCATAATCATTGTACTGTAGGCAATGTGTATGGTAGCCAATCGCTGAACATCACTGTGTGACTCCCGGTTGACTTGTTCTTTATGAAGCCCTCAGCCCATGCATAACAGATTATCGGAACCGGGCCAACTGCAACATATGTTTTTAACAACGAGGTCATGTAATGTTGTAAATGAATGGACTCTCCATTGGTGAAACCGTGGGCCAAGGACAAAACAAACGAGATCACGGTGGTTGTAATATACAATTGATTGGGTGCAACCCGCTCATGACTACGGCGGTGGAGAAAGTAAGATCGTTCTTAGCGAGCCTAGTGGCCGTAGCCCGCAACCGTGGGAAAATGTTTGATGTTCGTCCGAGCCCATCATATATGGCAGTACCTTTCGGAGTCTGGGACCGGACTACATACACCGTGGGAAATACTGGACCGCCGTGAATATTGCATGGACGATCTGTCGACGTTATTATTTTCTTTGATACCTTGAATAGATCGGGAGCTTACAAACACCATCATATGATAGTCATCCCACAAAGGAGCGTGGAATCATCGATGTCTAATAGAACCGAGACGCAAGGGGGGGGTAGGTCATGCACCTAACAGCACATCACATTCAAAACGCATCAACTTCCAGGTGCTAGTCTGTTTCAAGACTTAACGGTAGGCGGGCGCTCTTACGCATATCGCACGGTTACACACAACTTGCCCCTAATATAGCTGTCACAAAGATTTACATCTAAGACCGTTAAATTGGAATGACACTATTTTGCAGTGGGGTTATCCCTAACCCCGACGTATTTTGAAGTAAATATTTTTTTTCTTATGTTCAGATATTACTAAGATCTTTTGGAACAAAGGTTTAAGAGATGATGTTTTAATGTCCCTGGGGGACCAGAGACGGGCATAGTTTTTTCAACAAAACAAAAAATGGCCACGTAGATGTTCCCCCAAATACCGTTTGGAAATCCCCAATGCCCCAAATCGAGTAATCGTGTCTACCTCCCCCTGCAGAGAAGAACACAACGAGAATTCTTTGGCAAATGCCCGACTCGGCAGGCGTAATCTAATGGGCACGGCGCATAGCCGTAACATCACGGAATATTATTACCAATTTCCCTCCAATTTCCATCCAATTCTAAAAGATCCAAGCCCGAAACCGCTCCAGCGCCAAAACACACCCCGATTTCGGGCATATTTGCTCTATCATCACACGTTCCCATATCCATCCTACCCACTCCCCAAAATTTCACGACGTACGATCAAAAAATGAAGCCCTGATAATGTTTCACACCTACGAAATCGAGATTCGCCATCATGACTAACACCCTCGATGCGCCTTTAAAAAAGCGCGAGGGTGAAAATGACTAATGAATGGACTATGCCAATGTCAATGCACATGTGAATTTCAAACTCAAATCTGATGATGTGACAAACACATATGGCCGATATACGCTGCACATTTATTTGGAAAAGGGCTACAATCAATGGAAATAGAGGTTGCAGCAACAATCACCATTTCCTACATTGCTCACTCACCTGGTCTTGAGTTAGAACTTACCGCCCCTGTTATCACTCAATTGAAAGCACCACCTTTCTTTAACCTAACCCTACCCCAACCCCAATCATCATAATTTTGATCAAATTGGCAATACTGCTGAAGTGAAATACCTCATCAACATTGATGGGGAGAAGGGAACCGGTTTTTTCCCAAAAAGTTCATTTGTTCCAACATTATTATTTTTTTCCATATTTTTTATTTTTCTTCATTTCTGCATTTCTGCATTTTTCATTTTAAACATTACCCTCAGATGGTTACAAGGAGTCCATCCCCAATACAAATTCTGGAAATTTCACTTAAATAAGTCATGTGATTGTACAAAAATTCCTATTCCTAACCCATAATAACACACTCTTTTTAACACTCCTTTTAGCCCATAAATGCTATTACTTAGAGAATTGTAGGCATGACATTAATGTCTTGTGGTTTCTTTAACCTTCTGAACACGTTATATATCCCTTAAGTCACATGCATTTTGTACAGTAAAATATAAGACACATGCATGCATTCTGGGATTGATTCAAAACAAACTCCCTCTACAATTACCCTTTCCACTCCAACAAGGACCAAATGCCAGTATCCAGGGGGCACACGTCAACTACTCCAGAAGTTGTGCCAAGTCTAATATTTTATAGGACCTGTGTTATTGAACCCATCCATAAGAGTTGATTTCAACTTTGTTTGGTATTCTCAGTGACGGTTTTCATCGATTGAGGGCGCTTTTTCAAAATGGTGCCGCCAAAGGTAAAGTCGTATAGAAAGTGCTTCAGAAAAATTGATTAAATCTGGATTTCAATGTGGACCTTATTGATCAACCCATATTCATTGTTTTCACCTAATACGCAAACACTCAATGACGGTTTTTTCATAAATTGCTGGCGTTTTTTTTTCAAAATGGCGGTCAAAATGATAACAATCTATAAAGAATAAAGTTGTAACGTATAAAGTGCTTTCAGGAAAAATATGTTTGAGTGTGATTTCAAATTAAACTCATAAGGAGTTGTTTTCAGCTCCATGTCAAAATCGTAGTCCCCGTTTTCAAATTGATAGAGGGCACTTTTTTCAAAATGGCGGTCAAAATCATAGGGAAAAATCTCAACAAATAGAACAGTCCTGCGTTCAGGAACCCATCTTCCTGGTAAGGTCTTCCATGTTAGTTGATCTAGAGGTTTAAATGGGGGCTCAGCTGGGAGGTGCAGGTCCCTGTTTCAAGTCCCATGCTGGGACAAGCGACTTCCTGGAAGGACACTCGTGAAAACATACTCTTCAAAGATCTTCAGGACAAGTGAATTAGACAAGCCATGATGAACAGAAGTTGCGGCAGTACGGCAGGCTCTCATGGAGCGTGCGCTGGCCCCTAGTGCTGGAAACCCATGTGAAGAACTCTGCTACATTTCCCAAAGAGGCCTTATATAAGGATGACTTTGTTTTCTTGGAAGCATGCCTTTGTACTTCCTAATGCGGACATTGTTGTCTTGTCTCGTTGAAGGATGCCTTGCCATTCCTGCAGGGCAGCCCCTTCAGAAAGGTCTGCTGCAGTGTAGGATCCGATGAAAGTCGCCATACATCAGGTGCAGGGTCTAAATTGTCGCTAGAGGAACTTGAGTCCTTGGTCCAGGTTCACAGAGGTCTCTCCTCGTCGGGAATAAAAAACGGTTCCGCCACGTGAGAGGAGTACTTTCGTAAACCACATTTGTCTAGGCCAGTGTGGGCTATTAGAAGCATGTTGGGCCCGCTGATCTGAGAGCTTCCCCATCACCCTGGGTATCATTGCTATCGGGGGAACGCATATAGAGATCCTGTTCCAGCTGATCGTCATTGCGTCCATGTCAAACGCCATCTGCCCACTCCACATGACAGTATATCTGGAGCTGGTCGTTTCCCAGCCGGCAGCAAAAAGGTTATTAGAGGCACTCGAGTCCTGTTGAAGACCACCTTGCAACACTGTTGGGTTGAGGTGCCATTCCACCAACAAGCCCTGACCTTGGTCGGGGCATATATGGTTGTTCCCCTTTTCGACAGGGTACCAACTAGAATTCACAGCTCCCGGAGGCGGCCTACCTCAGCTGAATCATGTGCTCTGGCCCCCATATATCAGCGTGATTGTTCTGTTTGACATAGAATCGGGCTGTGGGTTCCCCAAACTCATGCGTAACCCTAACTTGCACACTACACGATGCCGTATGTCCTACATAACAGACCTTTTCATACATCCACTTTGGGACAAATTGTCACTACAGGCCTGACAAGTATGCACGTAGATTACGACTGAGTTGTTTCGGGAACGGACACCTGCTTGTTTATTTAAGTCACTACCGTGAGATTGTTGCAGCGTAGGGTGATCATTTGGTTCTTGACCTTGGGACGTAGGCCGCCGTAATGCCAAGCCGGACCACCCACAGCTCCCAGAAGGTTGATGTGCGCTTTACAAGGCTGGATTCCAAGACCGCCAAGCGCAGCCTTCCCAGTGTACTCCCCAGCCCCGTCTTGGATTGTCTATGTGGTCGTGGGAAGCGGGACAGCCAGAATGAATTGTTGTGAGACTGCATCCACTGATTGGGCGTAGTGGACCTTTGGAGAGACTTCTACCCTTCGACAATCCGGTCTCTTTCGGGGCTGAACTTGTATAGATTGAAGTATGTATGTTATCTCATACGTATAGGCATTGGGGTAGGACAGTTGTGAGGCTGGCGATAAAGCCAAGAAGCCGTAACAACAGTTTGACTGGAGCCCTCTGCCTGGGAGGTAAAACGGTTCTGCCACAGTGAGAGGGAGACTTTTGGGAACTATATCTGTGTGCTATTAGAAGCACATTGCACCCGCTGGATCCCGAGAGCTTCTCTAGCACCCTTGGTAGCATCGCTATCGGGGGAACGCAATGCCCGAGATCCTTTTCCAGCTGATCATAATTGCGTCCGCTCCACAGGAACAGTATGTCGGGAGCTGGTTGTTCCCGGCCGCTGTAAAAGGTTATTAAAGGCCGCGGGAGTCTGTTTAGAAGACCACCTTGTTACACTGACAAGCCCCTGACCTAGGGTCTGGGCATGGATGTTTGTCCTCTTCTCGAAGGCTACCCGCTAGAAATGTTTGCCTGCGGTCCCGGGAGGAAGATGACCTGCCTGTAGCCTCGATCCTGTGGCGCGGACACCATATCAGCAGTTTGATTGTCTGTTTGACATAGTCCCATGCTTTTCGGGACCTGCCCTGCTTGTTTATATAAGTCACTACTGTTAGGTTGTTGCGGCATAGGTGATCGTCTGGTCCTTGACCCGTGGGAAGTGGCGCCGATAATGCCAGCGACAACCCCAGCTCAGAAGGTTGATGTGATGCGTCGCAATGACTGGATCCAAACACTGCAATCGCCAGCCATTCCCAGTGGCTCCCCAGCCCGTTGTTGGCGTGTCTATGGTGAGCGTGGAAGCGTGACCGCCCAGGGTGAATGTTATGAGGCTGCCATTAAGCCATTTGAGGGTGTGGTGGACCTTTAGAGAGGCTATCCCATTCGACATCCAGTCTATCTTGAGGCTGAACTTGGATGAAACGTGAATTGTATTTCCGTACGTAGTGCATTTGGGAAGGACTTCGGTGATGCTGCGAGAAGGGCAAAAAGCCGTGAACAATAGTTTGCTGGAGCGTCTGCCTTTGCGAGGAGGTTCCGGTGCACAGGACGCTGGTGTTGTTCTCCGTGTGCTGTCGGGAAACACCTTCCTCTGCCGAAGGTCTATGACCAAGCCCCGGAAATGCCATGTCTAGGAGGGTTGGATGGCTGACTCCTTCCATTTTTGGTGTGATTAAGTCTGGGAGCTGACAAGGATGCATGTCTTCCAGATTTGAAAGCAAGGGGCCTCTGGGGAGGGGCAGTGATCAGCCAGTCGTCGAGGTAAATGTTGATGAACCTTCCTTGTCACCCGTCGATCTTCGGCCAATCCACATTACTATCCTTGTGAAGATCCCTGGGGTCGTGTATAGCCTGAAGCGCAGAACGGGAAAATCTCGCTGTTGATGTAAAAACCGAGCAATTTTCTGTCGGAGGATGGGTGGTCACGTGTAGGTATGCGTCCTGAAAGTCTGGTGTGTTGCGCTCCACCACCCCTGGCGTAGATACGGGATGATGACCGCTATGTTTGTCCATGTGGAAAGGTAATGGTCGATGTACGGTTAAGCGGCCTGGTTTAAGTATGGTGCCCCTTCGCCGACTTCTTCGCTGTTTAGGAAGAATGTTGAAAGGATCTACTACCCTTCGTTTGGGGCAGTTTCTAGGCTTCTTTAAGGCTTCACATCATGTATTTTAGAGTTATGACCCTCTTAACCCATTAATGCCCTTAACCCCTTAAATATTGTTAATATTTATGCACAGAGTATTAATCCACAAGACCAATTTTTTAGGCACCAACAAAAATCATTATACATGATATGGGCATTTCCTCAGAGAGATTCCACCCTTTGAAAATATGTCAGTTTTTGGTCGGCCATTTTTGAAAAAGGCGCCCTCACCAGTTGAAAAAAAACGAGAATTACACAACAAGTGGGAATTATCCCTTGTGGTGTGATTGAACACATGAAGTGAAAAAACCAAACTTGGCAAACCTTGAGTATACAACGGATGACTGTGCCCCTGACTACAGCCACAGAATTAACTGTCAAAACCCTCAATCTAACCCAACTTGAATTTGTACCTTTTCTTTTGTTACACCATTGTGAGGTATAATTTAGGTAAAGTTGAATCACCTTCCAGTCTAATTGATGATGTAGACTTTGTGGCACTACTTGCCACTTAATTTCATTCCATTCATAGATTAACCTAGTAATATAAATGTATTTCACAAGGGAAACTACATGAGGAAAACATCATGAATGCCAGTTCTGATTTAATTATGTTCACTGGGTACCTAGTTAGTTGGCATCATTAGTTGTCTATCAATCAAACAAATGAACTGTCATTAAGCCAATGCAGCTGATGTAGTTTTAACATTTTGAACTTCTATGTGGGAAGTTTTGTCCTTCTTTCTCTTGAATACTTTAACTATCCAAATTGTGGGTTTAAAGACAGTACTGATCAAGTACTTATACATTACCCACTTTTGAATCACAAGTAGAAAAATAATATGATTGTTTTGAGGAAAATTTTACAGTGTCCCATGGCCCCTATCGTGCTTGTAAGCTCATCCCAGGGATCCAGATTACCGGAAGTGGTCAAAAGGTCTGTGTGTCTAAAGAAAGCACTATTTTTCTCATTACTCCATTCTTAGGCTAAAGATCTGGCTAATGAGTAAAAGGGGTACCATTTTGGTTGACCATATTACTATAGTTTACAAAGTAAATTCTATGAGGTTTAATAAAATAATTTGTCCTGCTCTCCCAAATGATTGAAATTAGATGTGAAATTAAACAGATTGGGCTATTTGGGGTCAACGTCTCTTAATCATATGAAACTTTGGGGGATATACTTACATTGGTCACCCCACTTTAAACAAAAATTTGAGAGAAATATGCAGTTGCATTGTACAAGAGTAATGCTACTAGCTCTCTTATTACAAAATGAATGAAATATTGAGGAAATCCTATAGAATTGGACAGAACCCAAGTTGGCAATAGTTTTATTTAAGGATTGTTTACTCAACTCCTGAGAAAGAAAAATAAGTTTGTAGAAACACTGGACGAATGCTACTTTTTTCTTCCATGTTATGGGCACTGTATATGTGTTGTGAACTTGTATTTCATATGGACGCACCACCGAAAAGGTGTGTGTTCCGCTACAAACAGGGATTTTCAAATATAAATTGGAAATGTTAAATTTGTATAGCAAAGTCAGGAACCAGTTATGGTATTTACAAAATCTAATACTGTAAAAGTGATAATTTTTTGCGTATTTTTCCGCGTTTCTGGAAATTTTTACCAATTTTTGCTTGTTTGTAAATTCGCTCTTTTTCATCATCCTACCACTACCTACACAAAAAATAAACATTTTCGTGAGTTTTTTAATTTCGCGCTAGCTTCAAAAGTGCACGAAAAGCGCGAAAATTAATGTAGCCGTCTAAAATTTTCCCCTTTTACAGTATGCCCAGAGGACATGTACTAAGTCCTCAAATTTTGTTGCAGAAATTTACAACAGTGCATCATAGAAAAAGAAACAATTTTTGAAAGGGATTCTGCAAAATATGTGAAGTGAAACAAATCTCAATTAAAAGCATTATTTTTGTTTTCAGAATCTTCTATCCTATATCATTGTACACAGTTGAAATAGCCCGTCAAACAGTGAATTGCTCAGCACAGCTATCAAAGTAATCGTGCTGTCCAATTATTTTGATTAATTGGACAGTGGCTGAGGCGAGGCTAGGCTGAATGATGGTTGAATCGTTCAGGGAGTGTCATTCTTGGGAGGGGGGAGGGGAGGTCTTTTGAGTTTTGGGCTTAATGTCCTGGTTTAATTTCTTGGTACTTTCTGATTGATGGTTGGGTAATTGGTTGGTGGTGTCAGGTGAAGAATGATCGGGTGGTGTGTATAGTGTCATGGTTTGGTCCGATGTCTGGTCTCTGGTGTCCGATGTATGGTGTCAGGAATTATGTTGGTGTCAAGTATAAGGTGTATGGGGGTTTGGTGTCAGGTTAAGGTCAGGCATTTGGTGCCAAGCGTTGGGTGTCATGTTGAGTGTCACATGTTGGTGTTGGGTGTCAGATGTTGGTGTCAAGGTGTGTCGGGTGTTGGGTGTCAGATGGCTATCAAATGTTGCTTGGGTGTCAGGGGTGTCAGGTGTCAAATGCTGGGTGTCAGATCAAGTGTCCGACATTTGGTGTCGGGTGTTGGGTGTTAAGTGTCAAAATGTGGGTGTTGGATGTTGAGTGTCAGATGTTGGGTGTCCGATGTTGGGTGTCAATGTTGGTGTCAATTGTTTGGTTTTGGGTGTCAGTTGTAAAATGTCGTGTCAGGTGTCCCAATGTTGGGTGTCCTGTGTTGGGTGTCAGTGTCATGGTTGGGTGTCAGGTGTCAGATGTTGGTGTCAAGTTGGGTGTCAAATGTTAAGGGTCAGGTGTTGGGTGCAGGATGCCTGGTGTCAGTTTATGGGTGTTATAGTGTCTGAAGCCAGTTGTCTGGTGCCAGGACTTGTGTCTGGTCTCCTGTATCAGGTGTCTTTTGTCTGGTTCCTAGTTTCTGGTTGTGCATATTTACATACTCAAAATGAAATAAAGGGCACAAGATTCTGAAAACAAAATAATGATAAAATTGGATGGATTTTTTCTCACAATACTCCCAAGTAATTGGTCTCACTATGAGTTTTAAAAAAAATTGTGCTCGTGTGCTACGAGCACAATTTTTTTTTTTAAAAACTCATAGCTTTTATATCAAAATTGGACATTGGAAATTTGAAAAATAAATGACTGGCTGTGGCTTTAATGGTCCATGGCCCGCTCGCTAATGCCCTCGTCCCAGCCACTATTTTTTCATCAACCATGTGAAATCTTCGGGCTAAAAGATGTTTGGTGCTCCGAAAAGGTTCCCCGCTTTGGTTGACACATATTGATTTTGCATAGTATTCTATGGGCTTACAAAATCACATTTTTAGCTCTCATATCAAAGTGGATTTAAATGTTGGTGCAAAACTCTTACAGATGGGGTATAGTGAGGTCAAAGTCATTCAATCAAGATGAAAGCATTATACAATTAAATTGGTCCATCCTCCTTTTAAAGGGGCAAAAAGTTGTGATATTTTATCATCTTAACCGTTAGCCTGAATAAATAATGCATGTGTAAGAAACTCACAATTTTGTATTTTCTGTCCATAAACAGACAAATATTACAGCTCAGCTTTCTCAAGGATATCTATAGAACCATCAATAAAACAGAAGGTGCTAAAATCACAAAATGCACATTAACTAGAAACTATAAACTAGCAAAATAATGAACATTTTAGCCAAAGGGGAAAAAACCTACATGCGGAAACTGGATGGGAACTTTGTGACTGACTTTTATTGGCAAAATTTTTGTTATAAAAGAAACATCTATTATGTTTCAATGGATTGAGTATTTTGCTTGAGTAGTATTTGCATACTTTTTTGTAGATACATGTACCCATCTGTAGCAAGTCCTAAACAATGCCACTACAGCCATCACTCTATCAATGGTATATGCTGCAAGGGACATCTTCCCCATGTCTCTGTCCATTACTGATACCAGACCTTACTAAATATCTCTTCTCTGGTATGCAAGAGGACATCCCCTCTCTCCCTACATCCATCTCCTTCAGGACATCTTAGTGGCAGACAAGTGTCCCGTCCCTAGGGACGTCATCCTATCTTGGATGAGCTTCAAAGGTGGCAGGAATATCAGCCTACTCAAATATCCTAGGGTTGCTAACAGTAGAAGAGCTGCCATGGGTTGGTAGGCTTAGGAGGTGCTGAAAGAGACAATACTGCCCATGGGTTGTGTGAGAAAGGTGGCAACAGGGGTTGATGGCAGGGCAACTTCACAATTCTTCATTCATTAAAATCCTGTACGGTTGGGACCAAAATAGCACCCTTGGTATTTTTATATCATTTTCATTTGAGTCCTTAATTTGCTTTAATGTAATTTGTGAGTTTGTTTTGATTTTTATACACATTTCACAAAATATTTATCATTATTTACAAGTGTGTGTGTATATGTTTATATGTGCAAGTGTGTGCATGCATGTGAATGAGCATATGTGCATATGCAATTGCGCAGGTAGGTTTGAGACCCAACACAAGGTATCTTTTGTCCTCTGATGTTTCCCCATTGTATTCCATCAGAATAGGCAATACTTTTGATGTCCTCAGAAGTATTAAGCTGTGGTGGATGCACATGTGTGTGTGTGCTTGCACACATGCACCTGGATGTGCACTAAGTGCAACAGGGTTATCTACTTCATCTGGCCAGCTGAGTAAGGAGTGACATAGCTTTCAGGCAGTTATTGTGCATGGGTATCACACACGCCGACTTTGTATGTGCACGATTACAGCTGCGACTTACTGTGATGTGCACATTTAACACTGCGTGAAAATTAACACTGCATGAAAGCTATGATGTCCTTACTTCTGACCAGACAAAGTACCAATACTGTCCACTGTCCTAGTTAAAGCTGGCAGTCCTTGTCATTAAACATAGCATTAGAGAGCTACAGGACGATTTCTACTAGCACAAAAGTTTATTTTTGTCTTACGATTCTATAAATTGCAACTAATTTATTCACAAAATAATTTACACTGCCTATTTTAGCTAGTGACTACCCTGATGAGTGGGTGCATGTGATCATGCACCAAAGTTAAACCTACAACCTCTGATTATTGGGGCATAGGAGTAGAGTAGCTTAGAGTCACGAAGAAATAGTTCCGGATCAGACCGTGACCAGACAGAGCTCCTTTAAAACTCAATTATTGTATAAGATTATAGGTTTCACAGTTCAGCATCACGCCTTTACAAGGAGGGTCGATGGTAGTCTACAATCCCTTAGGCTGTCATAGCATTATATTATCCCGTACCCCATAATAAGTCTATAATACACAAATATTGAATTCTATCCACTATTTGGACAAGATGGTGCAATTACACAGCAAATCTTTTTTACACAATTAAAGTAAAAGCCATGTTTTCCCCCAGATTGTTGCCCCCAAGCATTGTCAAACATATCCATCCAAGCACAGAGCAAGCAAACCATCACATTTTTCTAAATCAAGGGGAGCAATTTTTCAATGATCCTTTTAAGATTATTTGTAAATTAAGAAACATAACTTTGGTGAGCCACTTCGAAAAAGCTATCAAAAAGCTGAACGCCTCAAAATATTTTTAAAATAAGTGGGTTTTTTTTCAATTTTAATCCATTTTGAGCACAATTGAGTGTTCTATAGCAAAATTGTATTTGGCATTGAAAGTACTCTTTTCAATTGCATCAGCTATAGGCTGCAAAATCTGACATGACCTTTTGGCCACTGGCTAGGCTAGTTAAAATCTAAATGACCATTATTGGAAATTACACTATTTTGCAACGGGTTAATTCACTAACCCTGATGGGTTTTGAAGTAAAATGCACATAAGAATTCCATAAATTACGGTTTGGAAATCCCAAAGTCCTAAATCAAGCAGGCTGTGTCCTGCCCTGCCTGCTCAAACTTTTACTAAGGTATCAAAAGTAAGTCTTAAACACTAATCTGATATTTTAGCTTATTTTCAAAATGTACACACTCATACTAAGCCAGACGCGTACGGATGGTGACCACACGTGGCCACATTAACCAGTCTTTTGGTCAAATTTCAAGGCAGACTCATTACTAGACCTAAAACACACACAGACTCACTCCCTGTGGCATCACTGTGACAGCTGTCACATCAGGGTTTTGTTCCTTCTGGTCCACACATGTATTTGACCAACAATTCATGAAATGCAATATGTTGCTCCAACTCTATTTATTTATTTTGAATGTGGAACCAACTTTGTTTTCCAGTTCTCAGTGACCGTATCCGCTGAACATATGAGCATAATCCAGAGTAAAGCTTTCCAGGTGAGGTCCTGGTATGCCAAATTATAACCCCAATGATTATTCCAGAGCTTTTGAGTCTATGGGGCAATTTATTCTGTGTCTCGCTTTCATCTATGCAATTCTAAGACCTTATTCTCCAACCACCTGAAATAAGACCCCGTACACACTGCAAAATTGCTTATTTCAAGAATGATTAGTTAATCTTGATTAGTTAATCTTGATTAGTTAATAAAGCATGTGTACACACTACACTTAATGAAGATACAATTGCGTACACACTAACAGAAAACTAACAAATACCGAAACAAGTGTACTTACTGGAAATACGGTCTTGGTATGTAAACCAACGCACATCACCTCTTAATTCTGTGTGTACACACTAGTAAATCTCTTAATCGAAACAATCATTTGCTGATTTGCTTCGTTGAATTAAGCAAATTTAATCTTCATTGAAATAAGGGAAGAGCGTACATACTATACTTACCAGATTTTTAATCTTTGTAAATGCTTCATTGAAATAAAAGACTTTGCTAGTGTGTACAGGGTCTATGTCCAGGTCACAGAGGTAAAAAAATATGGTGCTCAATCAGACACTGGTGGTAAACCCTTATTTAATACAGAAACGCCCTTTAATGATCCTTTATGATACCGTCCAGCTAAATAAACAGCAACACACTGATCTTTCACAGGTTTGACCCAGAAAATAAATCAGAAAAAAAAACAAAAGCATGTATTTTACAGAGACTGACTGTTAACATTTGAAAATGATAGATCTTTATGTTTGAAATGTCACTAATTTTTACTTTTATGAAGAGCTAAAATACTGAAGAAGCTGAATTCCAAACTTCAAAAATATTTGGTGAAGGCCCCATGCATGTCAAGGAATATCAGAAAAGGGCAAAATATGGATTATACCATTGACAACCAAATCCATTCGGTACTTTAATTTTTCTGCGTCTGATTAAAAGCAACTACATAACACACAAGACATTTTCTTGTCGAGCACCATTTTGTACCCTAAGTCCAAAATAGAATAGCAGAAACAAGACGAGCCTTAAACGACAAATCTTCTGCTTTTGAGTGCACGATTTAAATTGCGAAATGAAACAACAAATTGAATGTTTTAACACAATTTTAGTTTGAAATGTTGTACATAGCAACATGCAGGAATTACTACTGTAATGAATACTATGCAGGCAATCATAATGAATTAACCTTTAAATTGAAAATAAAAGGGCATCGTTTCATGTGCTTGTGGTACATTTCCTTGGTAGTATTGTGAAGTAGAAATCACATTTACATGGAACACCAAGCTACAGTTTATCATGAGTGCCCTTTTAAATGGAACTGTCTTGTTCAATGCAAAGCACCGAATCACTATTGTGAGATCTTGCTGTCCAAAAGTTGTGCCTGTTAACCACACTGAAATATTAGTCGGTTAATTGATTGGTTTATGCTATGCAGTGTAAAATATACTACAACAATGTAATGGTTTTACCACAATTGTATATTATAACATTGAAAGTATATTGTGGATAAAATTTGCTCTAGAAAAAAGCATCTGTTCTTCCCGCGAGGTGCTCCTCTCGTCCCAGGACAGAGAGCTTCCCCCTCGTGGCCCTCCCCCACATGTGACAAATTACTAACTACTTGCCCCCCTTCCCCACCCCCTACTATACAAAGCTTGGTGAAGGAAATAGTCTCATATCAGACCCCGGTATAGTGCTAACGACCAGTGCAAGTAGGGTATATTACTCACTCACTGACCACAGTGCTCACTGACCATGGTCATGGAAATATGAGACTCCTGCACTCCAGATCTGGTATCAGTTACAGATGACCAGTGTAAAAATGGATGTGCTGTGCACATATAATTAAGAACTGTGTAACTGCATTGGGTTTTGGTCAATTCAGGATAATCTTATTGGCAGAAGAAAAAAACTGAACACTGTAGAGGCAATATTCTGAGATATTGTGAGTGACAAAATTCTACAAACAACGATCTGCATATTTCATTATCTCCCAGAACACATGCCCTGCTGGCACTGTCACCACCTCAACCACTGGGACCAATTTCAGCTTCAATAGGTGTACATCAATCAAGAGTTATCTAAAAGTAGGTAAAACTCTCCGGTTTTGACAGCACTTCTTTTGTCATGCATCTTGCTGAAAGCAAACTTAACTGTCAGATTCTGAACCAAGCTTTGCTCTGAGCTACTGTACCTTGCAGGGGATGAACAATTTGTGAGGTCCATAGTCTTGTCAGCCATCTTATCATGTTTACTTGGCCTCTTCTGATATCCTCTGGTGGAGGGTTACAGAAGATAAGCAATATCTGCCAACTGTTGCATCTATTATTAATACCTGCTCTTGTCTACCAGGATATTTCTTTGCAGAAAATATCACACATTTTACCCCAACAAGTTAGATGTTCAAAGGAAACATTTCCCTGGCCTTAGATTTTACAGTGGTAATGAGAAAAATATGAACTTTCTTCTGATACCCAAATCTCAATTTTGATTGGGTAAAGTGAGGGGACGAGGTTGTCCATACATTGGGTCACCCACTTTTTAAGTTTGGCCAAATTCCTCTCTTTTGAAAGAAATTTGCAAAATGAAATCAATAGTTTTCTGCATCACCACCTGTTCAGCATTTACACATGAGACTGGTACACTACACATTTAAAATGCTCACTACTTTAAAATTACATATATCCTATTCAACTTTGGGATTCAGTACTTTAGGTAACTATCTCTTACACAAAGACTAAGATGTTATTTCAAAAGTTTGCTGCAGAATGTGGTGATGAGAATATTATATTTACCTATGGGGAAATGATGGTGTTTGAAAATATGTTTGCCATGCAGTTTTAAACAGGTTCATTCTAAACCTCTCTGCCCTCTCCCTGGCCCTCTCCTCATTGCTCCTCTTACTACCACTCTTTACCATCTTAACTCAGCAAAGTTATGCCACAGGCTGTGCTTATACTATTTCATAAAGTATAAACAAAGCTCAAAATCAAGACTGTCAAAACATTATGACATTAAAGAACATTCATGTTAACTTCTCATAGCATTAAACGCTACCCCGAGACTTACCACCTGATGGCCGCATTATGAAAACCTATATTGAAATTTGAACTGCTTACACAATCTACTCCAGTATCACGCAGCTCAAGGAGGGTCCCACCTGTCCTATTGGCTGTTTGGAAGGGAATTTCTTTAAATCTGTCACAACATTTAAATTCTCCAAATCCTAGCAACATGTCTAAACTAAGTCAATATTATGATGAGCATGTGGCAGTATGTAACACACTGGTGAATGGATATGCTTGCAACTTAAAAAGCGAGAGGCACGTTTCAATCGATGCTTTCGAGATGTAAATTTCAGGAGAGCTGGCCTTTTCATAATTATACAAGTCACAGCTGTGAAAATATCAGACTTATTTTTTTATATGAACAATTATTGCTTTTGAGATGTCAATTTCCTGGTAGCTGGCCATTTCAAAATTATAGAAGAGATAAATGTGAAAATATTTGTGACTACTTCTTTGAAACTTAACAGTTGCATTGAGTGCACCACCTTGGCTGGGACAAGGAGTTTGGCCAAGAGTTCAAAGGGTAAGGTCACTGCAATCTTTGGGCTTGCTGACAGTTTTACAGGGACTCATTTCAGTCATGATTAAATTCAAGTGTGATCTTAAGTAGGTCAGCTGTGTCCTAAGATAAGTGTATGTAGCCCCTTGTGGTTCCTCAATGAAATCCTTCAGTATGCATATGAGGATTGTATAACAGTAACGGTTAGCATTAGGAGCTATTAGGATTATAAACAGATCGTAGGAAGATTAGGGTCAGACATCTCTGACACCTTTGCAATGTGTTGTTTTTTTTTCAATCATATCTTTAATTGCAATTGGTTATTGAGTACAACAGCTTGGCTAAGTTCTAGTGGATCATTAAAATCCAGTGACAGCCAAGTAGTTGGAGGAATACACACACCTTCAACACTCATGATCAGTGATAATACAGTACTACCACAACTTCTTAAAGAATCATGATTCAAGGAGTGGTAGCTTATAGCTTGACAATTATTTTTAACAATCCATCAAAATACGTTTAGCCTGATGATACATAATCCAGAGTCATACCTTCATTCTTTTCTTTTTTGCTATAAGAAGGAATTACATTATGGGATCAATCAAATTCAAGAAATGATGATCAGATCCAGAACTTTCAGACATCAAGGAGTCATTTTAAAAGTGCACAAGGTGTGATGGTAAAACTGCAGACAAGATCTTGAAGATCAGGTTTAAAAGGTTTTAGGGTCATTTTGGCAGATAAGCAGATAAAAAAAAAAAAAAAAAAAAAATAATCATCATTGGTAGTGATAAATTGATCAGAGTCATTGACAATAAAATCAGGATCAACACAAGTTCTGGCATTGAAATCACCCAGAATAATACATTTACCAAGAGTAGAGTATTTTACAATATCCTGCTCAATTAGTGCAAAAATGTCATCTCTTTGATGAGTAAAGGATGAACCCACAGGGCTAACATAAACAGAGCAAATGTACAGATCATTTAAGAAGCCAAAAAAAGTCTTATCCAATTTAAACCACATGAATTCAGAATGGGTTGGTTTCATAAAAGAAACCCCCTTAAGTAAACTAAGTTTAATACCTACTGCAAGACCACCAATCATGATTGAGTACACAGTATATGTAGCCCCTTGTGGTTCCTCAATGAAATCCTTCAGTATGCATATGAGGATTGTATAACAGTAACGGTTAGCATTAGGAGCTATTAGGATTATAAACAGATCGTAGGAAGATTAGGGTCAGACATCTCTGACACCTTTGCAATGTGTTGTTTTTTTTTCAATCATATCTTTAATTGCAATTGGTTATTGAGTACAACAGCTTGGCTAAGTTCTAGTGGATCATTAAAATCCAGTGACAGCCAAGTAGTTGGAGGAATACACACACCTTCAACACTCATGATCAGTGATAATACAGTACTACCACAACTCTTAAAGAATCATGATTCAAGGAGTGGTAGCTTATAGCTTGACAATTATTTGTAACAACCATCAAAATACGTTAGCCTGATGAAAATAATCCAGAGTTCATACCTTCATTCTTTTCTTTTTGCATAAGAAGGGAATGACATTATGGGATCAATCAAATTCAAGAAATGATGATCAGATCCAGAACTTTCAGACATCAAGGAGTCATTTAAACGTGAAAAGGTGTGACGGTGATGGTAAAACTGCGACAAGATCTGAAGATCAGTTAAAAGTTTTAGGGTCATTTTGGCCAGATAAGCAGAAGATAGGCAACAATTCCCATTTAAGTTAAGCAATAATAGAAGACTACTAGTATATTGTATAGACAATCTAGCTTTTAAAAAAACTGGTCAGACAGAACCTTTTACTGCATTGTATTCTGTTTGTGGAATAAGGGGCCCCAAGCTATTGTGACTCTTGAGTGATCACAAAAAAGGTGGGGTGATAAAATGTGAACTACAATTTAGTGCAAACAGATCAGCCAGTTTTGTACCAATTTGATACATTCACTCACCAGTGGCTGATCCAGGATTGTGCAACTTACTTTCACCTGGTGCAGACGTCCCCAATTTTAAAGCCAGGATATGATTTGAGTACCAACATGACCAGCGAAAGCAAATCTTGCAGATCTAGCAGTAAAATCCTCAGGATATTTGGATCAGCCCAATTTCCCAACTGTAGGTATAGGCGTACCAGTGGCTGGTTTCAGAAATGACTGAATAAGCCCAATGCACTGATCGGATTGCCGGATCTGATGGTACATTTTTCATTTCTGAATTTCTGAAACTGAGGTATTCTTTTTCACTTAAAGGTGCACAGAGATTCTTGAGGCCCCCGAATATTGTGTCCTAATCGTAATTTCATATAGTTTAGACACTCAACAAGATTTTCTCACCTTGTATTTCGCTACAGAAAATGTCGTAAAACGAGAGAAAAAGGCGATTTTGAATTTGCTTATATTTCAATGTAAAAACATAGGCTGAATTTCGTATTTGCCTCCCTATCGAAATTAGAAATTTCACTTTTGTACCCAAGAAAATCTCTCACTTACTCCTTTCAGATGGGGTTATTTTTTGATGGAAAGCCTTACATCAGGGCAAAAAATCATAGTACTTTCGATTTTTTTTAAGGGACACCTGATATGTAAATCTCTCGTTGCAAACCTTTAAACCATCCCATTTTGTCAGGAAAAAAATGTTTGAAATCTTGCAATTACTGTCTTGCCATATTACTACGTTTATAGTAACAACTGCAGATAGAGACAACAGCAAAAACAGAATAGAAGAGCCTTTTAGACACGGGGGACTTTGATTCAAGTCCTTTCATAAATCCAATTTTTAACTTTCATAAATCCAATTTTTAACATCATCACACACCCAACCGAACCCAGAAGTCCTAATAATCCACCAAGAAGATTGTTTATTGTTCAAATACTCCCAAGATGATGATTCAGTGAATTGAAGTACATACTTTTTTTATCAAGCCAGAGGCTGATTGAAATGTTCAGCTGGCTTCATTTTACTAATATGATGCATTTATTATGACTAGGCTTGCACCGCTGCTTATGATGCAAACTTTGTCTTATTAGTCCAGATGCTACATTCTTCCAGCTATCTTAGCTTGAGGAATATGTGTTATAGAACCTAGCTAATTTGTATTGCTCACTTCTTCTTATCGTGTCCAAACACTGTGGTTCTCAAATATGATCCAGCCAGAGACGGTAACACATAATTAAGAATGTGTTACCACCCTTTATGATTCCAAAGTTTGACATTATTGTATAAGGTCTGCATTTATATGCATTTAGTGTTTGTGATGATGTTGTATAGAAACGCATTCCTAACGAAGTCCAAATTTGTTTAAGTCTGAAGGCGTACTCTGCTACTTAACCAATTGTTGACAACAAAGACAGAAGGATATACTATCGATTTTGAACAGCAATTACTGAGTGAAAGTATTGTAAATGTTATTCTTGACATGCAAGTTTTTTTAAATTTTAAAACAATTGCGAGATTGTTAAAAAAAAAATCAACATCCAAACTTTTTCCCAAACCAATGCTTGTGTTATTTTGTTTTGGCCTTTACAAAAATAATATTTGAACTTTCTCATGACCTTTTAAACTTCTAAACTCTCCCAATTTGTTTTTGTTTTTTTGTCTGTTATTTTTCCTCTTTACTGAAAAATAAATTTCCAAAATGTTATTGAATTTTTCAATTTTTTTAGTGTATCAAAACGCGTCATCTATTTGTCTAGATATTAAAAATACCTATTAATTTGCACGTACGTTTTACAAGCACCTAAACATATCGGTAAGTGATAATCCAATGGATAATCTTTTCGGACTTACGTAAATTCAGACTTCGGTAGGCTACCTATACCTATAGAAACACTAATTAATTGCTATCAAAGGACAATTATTATTTTACAATAGAACAAAATCATGTGCAATTTTAGATTAAAGTTACTTCATGTAATAAAAAGATGATTTACTATAGTATAAACACACTTCTCGATAGCACTGATTAAGACAGCAGGCAAATACAAAGCTTAGTTTTTGTTTGGCCTATCCTTTATGTCCTGCAAACGGCGTTAGAGACCTCTTAAATATTCTTTGTAGTTCAACAACCAATTTAGTGAAAATTAAATATCCTCAGACAATCTCTTTTATGTCCCTCAAATTAAATTCACATTTAACTATTAACAACTCATTAATTACCAATCAATTATACCTGTTGTGAACAGGTGCCTGAAGGCAGAAACCCTCTGAGGAAATCCGCTCTGTATAGAACCCTTCCCTTACAGTAGTGTAGAACCGATCCACACTGCTTCTAAATTGGCCGATCTCCGATCATGTTGAGGTTTGATCGGCCGATTCCGATTCAGATACCGATTCTCTGGTGATGTCAGTGACCTTTGTGATTTGCCCAGTGGTATTCTGTACACTGTAACATTTGCTCTCTGAACTTTGTTTATTACTTACGCTATAATGATCAAATTACATTATTGACTGATAATTGTAGTACAGAAAAGTACAATCTACATGAAATGCGAACAGTTTTACACAGAAACATGAAAAAAATATTTTCCAGGGTTTTCTGAGCTCCATGATACTCCCGCCATCACATTGTCTCTGCAGTCGACCGGGCAGCCATATTTGATTAGTTGACTTCCGGGTTCGCGCAATGAATGATGGGTTAAAAAAAAGTTCGTGAATTTCTAGAAATATTCTAGAATATTTCTCCAAATTGGATAAAAGTAACAATGAAACATCACATACCCCTTTATAAATTTACGATAAAAACTATGATATATGTTGTTATGACATGTGTTAAAAAGTTTTGTCACAAAATTTATTCAACAAACTTGCATAAATTTTTAATAAAATGAAAAGAATACCTCAGCCAATTAGGAACGTTGTTTCATCTAATCAAGAATTAACGGGAAATTCCCTGATACTGCCGACATGTGAATTCATGTAAACTGAAAACGTTGTGAATGCAAAACACACGCAACACTACATATTTGTTGCTATCATAGTATTGTGAATGTTTGTCTGATGACTCAGGTTGGTTCTAATGCTAGATTGAATAGATTAAATCAAAAACTTGGGCTTACGGTCTTCATTTGGCAGATAAGGTGAGTTTGAAAAGAGTTTTTGCCGTTTTTTCTAGGCTTTGTAGTAACTGTTTGGGATCGGTTCATGAGATCGGTAGGGAGGGGAATTTTTTGCCGATTCCGATCCAGATCCGATAAGCTTAAAATCGGGCCGATTCAGAACCCTCCGATGTGATCGGTTCTACACTACCTTACAGCAATAATGCTATCTGGGAGTTCAAACCATCCATATTTTTCTTGTTGTATACTTGCAGTTTTATTTCAATTGGATTCAGCATAGATGTCCATGGATTCAGTATACATAACAATCACATTACACTCTTCCAAAGACCTCTGTAGCAACAAAAGTCAGAAGCACGACTTTGCATTAGAAAATTTCCCATTTATGAGAAAGGCTAATAATAAGCTCTTTTTAAAAAAAAAATAAACAGGGTGACGTTTCATTATTCTTGACAAAGATTCATTATTTTTTAATACATGGTTGAATATTTTGGTATTGGGGAGTAAAATTCACTAGAAAAGGGTGCTAAATATATGTAGAAGGCATGTCAATGCACTGAGTGAGAAAAATACACTAAGTCCCAGATGCAGCGATTTTGACCAAATTTCTGACTTTTCTCTTTCCCCTCTTCCCTTATTCCTTCACTACCTCCTGGAGGCACTAATATACTCAATATTTACTCTCTGACCTAGCTAATGGAGGGGGGGCAGGTTGCCACCCCAGAGAGATTTGACTGGGTAGAAAAGCTGCGCAATAATACTAAATAAGCCCTTTTTTGCTTGCGCATTGGGACATTTTTACCTCCAATCAGTGAATTTGCCCCCTCTGACAAGTGCCCCCTGTTATGGCCCTGACATCTCTTTAAATATTTGGAGAAAAATACTCTTATTTTGGAATCATGAGTAGAACTAAAGGCTAACCACCTGCCTTAACACTGGTAATGTTTTAGGTCATAACAAATTAAGTTACAACTATATACATCTTTGTCTAATTTCAAACATGCTACCTTTAGTTTCAGACATCCTGGCACCAACTCAAACCAAGCTGCTGGTCTTGACCTTGAGTGAGGTCACAACCTAGAGGCCAAACCCCTGGTAGGCCTAGTCTAGAAGCACTAGGACATCCGAAAACTAGTTGCACAGGTCATACCAAAGATGTTTTGGGGATTCCTAGGCAACATTAATATGACCAAACTAACTGTGCTCTTGGCATGAACATAATGTCTGTGATCTATAATGAACCATTACTGGTTAGCATTAAGGTGCAACAAGATATTTCACATATCAGGCCTATTATCCTAAAAAAAAATCAAAAAGTACCTGAATTTTTTGTGCACTGATGCAGCTACCATAAAAAATATCCCTATCTGAAATTATTAAGCTAACGAGAAATAGTCTGCGTGACAAAAAAATGTGAATGAAATTTCTAATTTTGTATAGGAGCAAAATACGAATTCAGCATATGTTTTATATTGGAAATATAAGCAAATAAAATCACTTTTTTCTCTATTCATTTTATAACATTTCTATGCTAAATAACACAGTTCGTTAAGAATTGATGTGTCTACTCGATATGAAATTACATCATGACACAAATTATTTTGGGTGCCTCAAAATCTCCATGCACCTTTACACTAAGTGCCTAAAAAAAAAGGGGGGGGGGGGGGTTTCATGTACCCAAGATTTGTTTCTTTTTTTCGGCGATTCTCAGGTCATGAAAAATATTTTTGAAACTCTAAGTTTTTGTAATTGTGTAACTTATTGGAGCCGCTTTCTTTCCATAAAAAAAAATTGCTAAAATTTCTAATAAATCAAGCAAAAAATAAAATAATTAGCTTGGGTCCCTAGGAACCCCCCCCCCCCTAAGGCACACCAACGGGAGGTGTTTTAAAAATAAAAATTAGCAAAACCCTGTTGCCAAGAAATATTTTTCGCTTTAGGGTATTCATTATGCATGAAACCAAAATTAATTACCCAATCAGAAAAAATAATTAGCCCGTTATGTGCTGAAAGACGCGTTCATCATCGAGCGACTGCGCGCCATTGCTATACAAACCTATGGCAAATAGCTGCACCCACAAAAAAATAAAAGAATGTACAAAATGGTTTAATGTTGTGTTAAATATGTGTAAATTGGTCCTTCTGAGAGCGAGATAAAACATCAAAATGATTTGCAATGGATGCTGTGGAAGAAGGGTCGCGAAAAACATCAGGCTACTTTTTGAGCGATTTTTTTTCAGCATTTCGAAAACAATGATTTGCCCCTAATTTCAGACGATAAAACCGGAACTATTCTATGGCAAATTTGGCATGTCTTATGCCCCATAAGGTGGTATGAGCTTTATTTGAAATTCGGGAAAGTGGTTTCCTTAGGGGGGGGGGGTGTTTTTGTTGGTTCCATGGAACCCCCTTAGCACCAACGTGAGTGAAAAACCACGAGGACTTAAGGGTAAGGGAAAGGGTTAGGACTAAGGTAGGGTTTGGGATGTTGGGGTTGTTTTAAGATGGTGGTATTAGAATGAAGTAATTTTTTGGGAAAAAGTTAGATAGAATGGGACCAAATCAGATTGGATGAACCATTGAAATTGAGTTGGCAATTCAATATCGGTTAGCGGTATTTGGGAGTTCTAGGCTTTCAATTTATGCCTAAAACTTATTCATATTCAGTTCATGTATGCCAAAATTTCAGGGTCTCCTGAACTCTATACAATTTTTACATTTGTTTGCTGATCAATTTTATCAGATGAAATTCTTTCTTGTGTCTATGCAAAAAGCTAGAACCAGATTAAGGTCATATCACTTTATTAATATTATTAGACTATCAACTTATGGGATGAGCGGTAGTGATATGATAGGATTTTGAAGTTCTGGTTTTGTTGAATGATCAATAACAGGTTTCAAAGAAAGAAGTGATTTAAAATACATTTCCCTTTGTGTTATACACAAAAAAGCTGTCCAATATTAAAATATTTTAGAGTTAACCTACAAGCAATGGAATTATTTTTCAATTGGCTAATTCTAAAACCTTGGTCCCTTTTAGAAGATTTGTATGACAGTAATCATACCCAAAATTGTTTTCCACCCTAGTGCTGATGGACTCACACATCATCTTACAAGGAAACTTGCTGTGCAAGTAGGTTTCCATGTCACAATAGAATTTCTAATAAAACGTTGTGTAAATAATGACCACTGTTACATCTATCTTTCTGGTAGCCCCCCCCCCCCCCCTCCACCTTTGATATTTTTTGTTTTACCCCATCTTTACCATTCCCCCCCCCCCCAAGTGAGACAATTATATACCAATGGCCCACATTTTGATCGTCAAAATTTGAACATTTTCCACAATTCTGTTTTGCCCCTTCAATTGCTAGTGCTTGTTTCCCCTGGCGGCTATCAAATACAAGTTCAAGTTCAAATTTATTCAGCATAACATATCGTACGTGAAAGAAAATAGTAATACAGTATAATATATAATATACATAAAGTATCAATTGTAGACTGCTAAGATGAAATGGTGAGGATATGATATGATATGCTAGGACCAGCAATGGACAACCCGAGGGGCTTATGTGGTTAGTTGCTGGGCCACTGTAATAAATACAAAGTAAAATATACTCAATATTACAATAATGATACAACAGAGCTGTTTTGTGAACGTGACAAAGAGAGAATAAAACAAAAAAAATCAACGGCGACACACTCCTGACGACCAAGTTGGAGCACCCCCCACCGTGCCTCAACTACATCCTGTGAACATCTGATGAAACTTCACCGCGGGCAAAAAATGATTTTTCATCAAATTAGTTATACACGGCTTCCTATGGGATAAAGAATAAAGTGGCCGCCTACAACATACAAATCGACCCTATAGGCCTACATGGCAAGATTCCCGCAATGGATATTCTGATTGCGGAGGTGGTGGTTTACGGGAATAGGTCGTTTAGTCCCTACTATAACAGTTATCAAAATGGTCGCCATT
>JAMKCH010005786.1:0-58350 GCA_023653785.1 Ophioderma brevispina
CCTTTGCCATGGTTGGCCCAGAGGTGAAATCCACTTTGCTCTAATCTCTTAATACAATTTGGCCCATTTTGGATATCCAAATAATACTTAGTTTGTGTTACGTGGTGCCATTATTCTACAATGTTGTACTAACGATTTTTTTTTTTTTTTTTTTTTTTTTTTTTTTTTTTTTTTTTTTTTTTTTAATCTACAAGGGACGCATCAGCTGTGATCTAATGGCGGCCATCCAGCACATGCTGCCTTGCATGTTGGGCAAGGTTGCCCAAAGACTAGGCCCCCCGCCGATAACTGTGGATTTACGTCAGGAAGGGCATCCGGTCAATTATCCTTTGCTCCAATAAATCCTCACACAGCAGTATTGCTTATGTGAGGTGAATCCGCCCACCCGTTTGTTTACGGGGAAAAACCGATTAAACTTTTGGTCTAACTAACTAACTACAGAAATGATTCTGGTTTTTCATCCTGATACTTCAATTAAAAGGCGATAATTTATTTTAGTCCCCCGCATTTATTTACTAGCTACATTACTATTCTTGTAGATTAACCATAACTTTTTATACCGGTGGCCATTAAAATAATTCTTTTGCCTCTCCGTGATTGGACAACCTAAAACTTTTAATAGTCTCACTTATTTTGAAATCTACTATAACACGTGATACAAGTTGTGTGGTTTACTAATTATTGTAACGTTTATTTGGTACAACATTAGTATGTGCTACTTGTAATTAGGCATCCTTACATGTTATATATATAATATTATTTAACAAAACAGTATATATTAACACACAGTATATTTTTACAAACATATTCATATTTTACATTTTATGTGCTTCATATTTGTGTGTCTTATTATAAAACTTGGTTTACACGTTAAAGCTAAACTTTATTTGCAGATTGTGTGCTGAATAAGGTTTTCACTAACATAGACTGAACAAAATACCTCAACCATATACAAAATAAAAAATTTGGAGTGTTTTTTTGTTTGTTGTTCTTTTGTCTGTCTGTACATGTATCCATATGATTGGTTCAGGAGTGGGGTTTAAAAAGCAAAAAAATTAAGATGAACATGCTTTTTATGATGAAATCAGCATACATATGGTTCCGGATATATGGTGTTGATTAAAGTGAAGAGTCTGTGTAATATTCATCATTTCCGATTTCCCTTTCATTTTTTATTACCTGTACTTTTGTTTGGCAAAAACATGATACAGAAATGGTCCTTACCATACAGACCAGAGCATTTAATTGTAAAGTAGTACGGGTTATAACAAAACAACAACTAAAACACTGGACAGCACACAAAAACAAGGACAAAAAACAAACCTGTCCTTTTTTTGACTAGCGATATTTAACGGTTTCAAAAGAGGCAAATGAAATAGAATTTGGGCAAATTTAGCTGAAATATTTTCTATCATTTTTGCCAAAATTTTTTTTTATGCCATTAGGTAGGATCTACGGCTTAGTGCCCAGATCTTGTTTGAAATCGCATGATGTTTTTATTGGTGAAAGAAACATTGTGCCAATTTTAATTTTTTCCAAAAAGGCTTTGATAGATAGGTCCTGTATGGGCTTTTCAAATTTCCCCAAGCTTTGTACTGGGCTTTTTTGGCAGTAATAAAATTACCAAAATGGGGCAATTTTCTGAAAAAACTACACATTTAACATTGGTGTTAGTTTTTAAATGGGTACAGAAATATCAAAATCCATACAATTTTTTTCATTTTTTATGTGTGTCATCAAACAAGAACTGGTGCTCCGCAGACAACCACTTTTTGTTTAAAGTATTTTCTATAAATACTGAAGTATCCACTTTCAGAAGTTTTTCCTAGAAGAACTACAACTCCCTTGGTGATGAATAAGGTATATGAAAGGAAATCAAATTTTAAGAAAATTCCCTGTTTAGATTTTGCAGATTTGATGTGGTTTCTATGTGAAATAGGTGTTTTTTAATTTTCCTTAAATTCTTTTCCCTAAACTAAAGTTTTTTTCTAAGAATTAACACTTGATTTCCAAGAGATTTGAGGTATTTGTTCTTATACACCATCCTGCAAGTGTCAACTTAAAAAGCGCCTTCCATTTAGCCCGGAAAAATTATGTAAAATTAGGGAATTTTTAAAAAATAATAAAATTTTTTAGGTTTTTTCTTTTTTTAAATGTTAAAAATTGTGGAGGAGAGTTCATTCCTCCCATATCAAGTTTGGCTAAATGATTCAGGGGTTTTGATTTTCGGTAATTTTTCTGTACGACCATTTTATCCGATGCGCCTACCTAAGGTCATGGAGCCAGGTGCCAATTCTGGTAAAAGTTGTAAACAGTTCACGGGCATTTTACCTGAACCAGCGGCAGTTTTTGGATGGAACATGATATTTTCCAACAGTTTACTACACATGCTAAGGCCTAAAAAAGTGGTTTTATGGCGACCCGACCGACCCTAAATTTTTGATTGTTTTGTGTGGCAAAAAATTTTTAAACCCCAATAAACAATGACGTCATACTTCATACTCAAAGGATGCATGACATTCAAAATGACAATAAAAAGATGCGTTACAGAAAAAGTGAAGATGTGCCCTTTGTTTTTTGTATGTTGGGTCATAATTTGTGGTCTGGTATGTGAAACAAAAAAATCTGACCTACCTCCCTATTTTTTTCATGTTACCCAATCAATTTGTTTTTAGGCCTAATTATTCACATATATTCCGCTAATAGGGCACATTTTTATGGCACTATTTGCACCAGCTACCTTTTCTTCATTTCCAGTGTACTTGGTGGGTCAAATTTGTGCCTTTGTTGACCATAGTTCAAGTGATTGCTTAAAAATATATATTCAACATTATTATAGCTCCTTTTCACAGGGTACAGAGCCCTCTTGCCTATTATGCGGCCTTCAGGAATTGTCACAATCATTTACGTCACCGGGAACGGCACGCCCAACGCCATACCTATCAGCATTTTATATCTGATTGTTTTCCCCCATACAGCTCCCCAAATTTCTCTTGCTCACAGGGTAATTTGAATTAAGTATCTTGCCCAGGGACATAGACGTTGATCACAGAGGGGGTGGTCTCAAACTCAGGATTTTAATGGTCTACTGATCATTGCACTTTCCCTAACCACACTTCTCATAACAATCACAGGTTATGTGTTTCTGCATTTTAAGGAACCATGGATGCAAATGATGTAGTACAATAATTCTTTCATGCGCTGTATGACTTTGTGCATAGCGCTTGAGGAATGAAATGGCGATACCCTCTTTTCTATCTGGGACTTCTATATGAAACGTCTACCATGCTTTTTGTTTCTTCCTCACCCCCTGCGATAGTTATAATTGAAATTTACACCAGAACATACGTCACAGGAGGAGCTTTTTGAGGTTAAGAATTTCATTGCACTGGATTGGTCCGACCATGCACCCCCTGAGAACATTTCGTGAAACAAACCAATATAAACTAACGCCCAAAAACCTTGTTTTTAACTTGCCTGCTATCGTCCTAATCCCATAGAAAACATGTACTTTGAATTTCTGTCGTGACATGACAGACATGACTACTTAAATATATCTTATTACATAAAGAAGGGGTATTCGGCTTATTCACTTCAGTGTGATCGAACCACATGGAAAGGCATTCCCAAAATGCAAAAAACCAAGGTTTTAAAAAAAAATGGGGATGCACTTAATTAAGGCATAACATCTATGCTTTCAATATTAAATGCATAAAAATAGCATACTAAAAAATAGGAGTGGCCTATACAGGGGGATGAAAATATTTTATGTCATTTTATTTTTGCAACCGTTTTTTTGTATTCCAGTTACTCTATCTCACATGAAATGGCAAAAAATATTTTCGCGGGGTTCTAAGAAAAGTGCGCGCGGCCCCCAAAATTCAAAATGGCGCCCCCCCGTTTTCTAAAAAATCACCATTTTAGCCATAACTTTGTCATTTTGTGAGTGTTTGTTTGTATTTGTTAGTGGCTCTAACCCTATGTTTTTTGGGGTAAGCAAATCTGTAATGCATCTAAAAATATAACAAAGACATCAGGTGTAGAGTAAGCACCTGTTTTGACAACAAAGTTCTGCTTATTTTACCTTCATAGCAAATTCGCGAAGTTGTCCTCATTTCTTTGGCATTGCTTAAGACAAATGTGGCTTTCTGCTAGAGAAGTTCCAGGTCCCTGACACGGCCACTGCCACAATTGTGCTCTATAGTGTCCTGAATGTCAACACGTCCCGTGTGGTCGCTGCCAGATTCCATATCCGGAACCAGCCGCATCAGGTGCGGTCCACTCGGAAAGTTCGATCCCCATTGTCATTCAAGTAGAACCCACTGTCAATCAATAACCTATCAAATTTATTTGAATTAACTAACAGCAATGTACCTCTTTTGGTGACCTAACTCTTCCCCCAATAAACAGCCGTGGTTGGTTAGATTGGAACATAGGTTCTTGAGAGTGAGACATTCCCAGTCCTCCTTCTTGGGCACCCTTCAAATTTTTTCCCTCTCACATGGAAATACCAATGCTCCTTTGCTTGACAATCATCCCAACAAGCACAATAAGGTTCTCAATCATCTCTTTTCGGATAATTTGTTGACATTGTCGATGTCCTGTTTTTGGACAATCTGCCATCCACGTTGTTGGGCGACTCTCTGGATAATAGGGGGTGAGCTTTATTCAACGATTACCTAGAGATGCAGTTAAATTTCTCCAAGAAAAGGCATTCCTTAAAAAAAGTATCTTATTTCAAGGAATGTAAATGATTGTGTGAAGAGATTAATTAGAACAATGTAGATTATATAGGCCTAGATGTGAGATTCTGTGGTGACAGAAAAAACGGGGCTGGACAGAGGTCGTGGTTTTTGTAGAGTCTCTTCGAGTGTATAGATGCAAAATAGAGGAGTGTTAGAAAAAGTTAGGAAATTAATCTAGGTGAATGTTTAGGCAGGCTATACAACTATGAATGAAATTGGGAGAAAATATGGGTTGGCTCTGAAAAAAGGCGTTGCTGACATATTCTATAGGTTTTAGTGGCATTTGGAGGACTGTTGAAGTAGTTTTTCCAGTTTTATAGGTTTATTTTTAAGAAGAAGCATTTTTTAAAAGTAATTTTTCAGAGGGCCCCATACAGAAAAGTAAAAACCCATCAAGATTTTTTTTCATATATGGCAGCCCAGGTTAGTGGCTTAACTTGTGTGTACAGATGTGAAGGTCAAAGGTCATTTCACAGATTAGGGGGGTCCAGTATTTACTGTGCTTGTCTTGTAAACCTTAAAATTTGTCTAGCATTTTCGTGCAGTGATGGAAGGTTTGGATATTTTTGTTAATCATATGAGATTACTTAATATTGTGTGTGTGGTCATGTTTTTTTAGGTGCGGACCCATTTGTGTCACATCTACCATTGCCAAAAATCAACCTCTCTTTTAAAATACACTGCCGTTTAAATGTCTTATCAGAAGCATATGAAAGTATAATATTTTTATGAAAGCTTATAAGGTGGGGCATTCCCAATACGCATGCTTGGAATGATTTTAAGGGGTGTCCCATAAATTATTTACAGGTGAAAAACACACAAAGTAGTTTTAAACTCTAGTTTTGTTTTTCTTTCATATTCTAGGCAGGAGATTGAAATAAAAAATGGAAGTGTTAAATTTTTGGCTTGATGTGGAAAGAAAGACCCTTTAAGCAAATTATTGTCTGAATTTATCTGGGCAAATTCATTTTACAGGTGTTCAAAAATTGTTCTATTGGGGTATAAAAAAACAATTTTGATGTCAAAGTTGATTATTTACTATAATGTTGATTATGTGGGGTTATAGTGTTTTTGAGGTCAGAGGATCCATTGTAAAGGTTATGAACAATTTCCACCTTCCGTTTTCATTAAAATGACAGTTTTACAAAATTAAAGGGGAGGGCGCTTTTCATGTCAAGTCCGCCATCCTTGTAGATATATTATGTTTCCTTCCTAATACATGATGAAATACCTATTGTACATAAACTTTTTCTGAAAATTTCATCGCTCAGCTCTTTTATATTTCACCGTTGCACCATTATCATCAGTTTAAAGAGAGTAATGTATGAGTGTGATATGGAGGAAAGTGCATTTGACCTATATTTCCAATTTAATCAATTTATTGAATAATGTAATCTTGAATTGGCAAATTGGTCTGAAACCTAAATATGGAATTTTACCAGTTTATGCAAAATAATTCAAATTTATGTTAATCTCCAAGTGGTTTCATTTGCAAATGTACACACCGCAACCGCATACACCGCAACCGCATCCACCTCCACCCCAGGCTAATTAAGTTTAATGTGTTATTACTGCTAATTGGTTGATGTTTTGGATGGGATACCAATAACTTTGAAGACTAATAAATTATTTATAAAATGAGCCCAAAATCATTACATTTTGTTGAGTTGCACAGGTATGACAAGAAATTGGTCACGAAACCAGAAATATGTGCAAATCCACCATTTTTGTGCCCACATTAAAAAAACACGACCGTGTATCGGTCTGTGCAGACCTACATACAGATATCCATGGCAAAACGCGGGACCGCCGGTTCCAGAAAATGTTAAGATTCTGATTTTTTTTTCAAATTATAATTTCCCCAGAGTGTCTTCATCCTCAGGATTTGCCAGAAACATTTCCTAAGCAATCAATCACTCTGTGTCCAGGTTTTATCTCAAATTAGTTATATACACAAGTAGGAAAATGATAGTTTCTACGGCATTTTCGCTAGACTTTTAAAAAAGGCCATTATATTAATACAGAAAAGAGACCAACTCCAAGGTGTTAAAATCAATCTAGGATACGCTCATGTAACACCAGAGGAGTTACCCCAAGGAACGTCTAGTGTACCTAATTTTCATGAAAAGGCCAAGGGTTATTCTAGTTCTAGTGTGCAGTGCACGTGGTTCAGTCTTTTGGGTAGCCGCCTGGTTACAATTCTTGGAAAATGTGAATTCGCAAAATAGGCGTTTCCATAAAATCATACGTGGTTCTAATATCTCTTCACACATCTTTACATTCCTTGAATAAGAGAATTTTAAGGAAGCCTTTTTCTTGGGAAGAATGAACGCGTCTATTAGGTAATATTGAAATACAAGCTCACCCCCATTATATATGGCAAAAAAAAATTATCCAAAAGGTTGCCGAATTCAAAAACTGCATTAATTTACAGTAATTTTAACTGCATAAATGCAATCTTTGACCCCAAACACATAGGGCTTAGACACCGAAATCACACCCCCCCAAAGAGACCCACAAATGACAAAGTTATTAGTTAGCCAAAAATGTGATTTTTCAGGGAAAAAAACGGCGGCCATTTTTGGATTTGGCCGGCGTCACTTTTTCTTAGACCCCAGGCCAAAAATGTTGTCCATTTATGTGAGATAGAGTATAATGGAATACAAAAAAATGTTTTGCATAAAAATAACACAAAAAAATCACCCGATTTATAGCCCACTCCTACTAAAAATGACATGTTTACATAGCGTTGGTATGATACAAGTTTATCAGCTGTATTTCTTTGATAAAATACTTGGAACAAAACTAACTACATGATAAAAAAAAATTATATGGTCATGCCAATTGGCATAAGTACCATAAACTAAGCACCTATATAGTTCTACAAAACCATGAGACCCAAATTTTTTGAGTCGTTTCCAAGATTGAATAGGATTCCAAACTTGATTGCGTTCAATCACAGTTCCAGGTCAACAATATCAAAATGGATTTGTGTATCCTGCTCCCGTGTATCTTCAAGTATGGTAAAAGATAGTGAGTTTTCGTTAAGCAGTTTGTTACCGTGTTTAGCTGATACAGGCACCCATGGCACCAACCTGAGTGATGAAATGACATGTTTCTGAAAACTAGACTCATAGGTAATGAATCACGACCTCCACACATGGATAGACGGTCCGGGGTCGCGAGGTGTTCCACAGGAAAGTTGTATTTTTGGGCTTACGGTATTTTGCGAATTACACGTTTATTCCGTTCTTTGACATAACAGAAAAGCATGTAATCCAATGGGGTTGTTCGTTCACAACATACAAGTAAGCCGCTTTTTACCTATCATGTACAATATGCGCCGGCAAAACAATGCATTTACACCTTCGTACAAAATGATAGAACATCTGTGGAATAAGTCAAAGTAGGTTGTATGCATGTTCCACATATTGTATAGGTAAAAAACAACACAACTTCCTTTGGACACTCAGTGCGACCATTCAACTATTCTAAGCGGCAGCCAGCATCATGGGTATGGGTCAGTGGTAACAAATCATACACTCACTCCTATTTTTGAGAATATGGTATCTAGAGCAGCATTAAAGTTTTCCTAGTAACAGGGTAACAACCTATAGCTTTAATTTATATGATGGTAATCACTAGGTATTACGTTTGTTTAGAGTTTGTAAACAATGTGCTACCTCGAAAATCAAGGGGTTTTGGACAAACTTGAGCTCGTGGAGTGTGGAAATGAAAGCAATATCAAACTATAGGGCCATGGGTGTCTATTTTTTAGTGGTGGCGTAAGTGGCAAAAAGCTACATTAAGTGTAGCTCACTTCAAACCATGGCCAAAGGACTGTATATAGTTACGTATTTTCATACCATGAATGTCGCTTATAAAATTGACACCATAAAAAAAAGGAATTTTCATAGAGATTTAACTTTTACATGTTAAACCATGACGACATCCAAAATTGGGATTTCTTGGCTGCCCTCCCCTGTGTGGCACAAGGAATTAGCGATTCCTTCAAAAGAATGCCCCTCTAATTGGCCCAAACCCTATCCCGTTTGACCCAATCGGTGAACACCCCATATGGTAGTACTAGCACGTCAAGACGCTCGGCTATGTCCCTTTTCGAGGTTCATCCCCCGTGTATGATCATGTATTGACCCTCTCTCCCGGGCCTTAGTTTCTACATGTATGTAACCCTAGCTCGAATACGTCGAAGCCCGGGGATAAACCCCCAATATGGGAGTGTCAAGTCAGAGTGAACGCGAATATGTAACCAGTAAACATGGCATATAGAAAAAGCCTAAGCCGAGTCCGGGCGCCCATGTAAACTGGACAATGTCCCAGTCAGGCTGAGAATGCCTTGTTTGAAAAAAAAAACTGAAAGTGTGAGACGAGCAATGCGAAGCGTAGTGAGCGTAGCGAACGGAGTGTCGCCCATGCGGCCGTGGTCAGTGGGCCCGCTTTAAGGGCCCGTGACGGGGTCCAGGGGCAGCGCACCCGGCGGGGTCCAGGGGCAGCGCCCCCGGGAGCTCCAGGGTTTTAGCTATTTTGGAGCCCTAGAAAGCCCATTTGAGAGGGAAAATTGTGTTGGCAAAAGATTGCATTTTCAGTTCACCATTTATTGACATAAGTCTAATTACACTTACCAGACACTTTTGATACTAGTTACATCTTTTAACCTCACATTTTTCTAAGTCTGCTGTCGCTTTTTGTCTCGTTTCCCTAGGGCTCGGTCAAGTCTTTCTATCCTTTGCAAGCTTAGCCTTTTAGCTGTATCGTTTCTCCATTAGGATGTCTTTTGAGTCCATTTCGCTAGCGACTCTCTTCGTTACTGGGCTGTTGTCGTTTCACCTGTTTGGGATTTACAGTTCAATGGTTGTTACTTTTGCACATTTTGTCTTTGCACAACTTTCATCAACTTAAGCTTACTTCACAGCTTCAAGTGCAAGTTGTAAAATAATTGAACTACATGCAAATAACAGTATACTAATTTGTCATAAGCCGAAAGAATTGAATAAAAATTACCTCAATTCCAAGCGGTAGTTCGTCCTTCGTCCGGAACGGGCCCGTGTTTGTCATGCTTTGCTGCGGGCGAAGTGCATTCAGCCAACCACTGCCATACTTCCCGAGTCTCACACACCAGAGACACCACGCGACGCCGGGGGGCTTTTTCAATTTCCTGTAACAATCGGCCAGCTAATGCGGGTCGCGGCCCCCTCTAACAGATTCTTTGTAACACCAGGACCACTTCCATCTATTTTTTCACAGTCCTGTTCGATTTCTTTGGGATCACCTTCCCCACGTTCCACGAATTCTCTGGGTGCCGCCATTATTAAGCGGGCGATCTGATTTTTTTTACAGCACCGTACGCGATTCCGATTTTTTTGTACAGCACCGATATTTTTTTACCAAAACAATCTCTTCTCACAGCTTATAATACGCTCTCTACCACTTTAATTGAGTGAACATAAAGATCGCTACTCTCGTAGGAGTTCCCGACTTTTTCGCCCGACTTTTTTGCAGTTCAATAATACGAAAGTGTCCACGCGTTCGTTCGAAGTAACTACCAATTCCGCTCACTTTGACCTTGAATGAGACAAATTTGCTCCTCATGAAAATATTTAACTAACCCATTAAGACCCCTACCCCCAAATTTTATTTCAAATTCACATTGAACTCGGAGACCACAGATTTGATCTAAAAAAAACGGAAATCCGTTTAAAAAAAAAAACGGAAAATTCTCATTGCCTGCACCGTATAGAAAATGGTCTCAGAAATCTATTTCTAACCTTCCATTTTATATACACGAACACTCCCGTTCATAAACGAATACTACGTTCGCAGTCAACCCTACAGGCTATGGGCTACCCGAATCTCCTCCCATATAGAAACTGCTAACTTCACGAATCGCTCACTGCGAAGCGCAGCCTAAGCGGCTTTTAATTTTTGAATTTCATCAATTGATGGCCGAACCAATTATGCTAATGAGGCACAGTAGTTTGTACTCATTGGATTAACAATGTCGCTCCATGCTGTCAATATGAGTACCCTAAGCCGAGCAATGAAACGGTTCTGGTGACTGGTCGGTGTGTTCTGTACAAAGGTCACGCTTCGGAATAATTAATCTCGATCCATTAATATTAACGTCATTGCATCGTATCTTTGATTTGCTATTAAAACTTGAATAATTTTATTGTCGCCCGTATAGGAGAAACAACCCCCCGCAAAGAATTTTCCACAATCGCGGAAAAATTGACAAAAACTAACTGTCCAAGATGCTTGCTTCGCTGAGCATGAAAATTTGTCTGCACGTGCAGCATCACTCGTCTTTACAATTGCGTTACTACCAATTACATTGAAGACCTTACACTGGCCTGGCATTGTTTGGTTGTGGGATTCTCAGCCGATTTTGGATTTTAATACCAGTAATAGGCTATGATTTCAACAGTTTGCTAGTGAAATAATTCAGCAAAGCATCTTGACCAAATTACCCTATGGGCCTTTGCCATTGGATTCCTTCTTCTTTCCACTGCTATTGGCCTGGCCATTTGCAGCGAGGCACATTTGGCCAGTTTTAAAAGATAGGGAGATATGGTCAATTCACGTATACGAGGACAGTTTGACTCTGTTTTTGGAACTTCACACCATTGATAATGAAAGGATTTATTCCCATGTCAAATACAACTCCACAATTTTATGCTGCTACCTAGTGCATAACAATTCCATACTTTTTTTAACAAAACTTTTTTAATGAGCTTGGTAAATTGAAGGATGCTATGGTGGTCCTTCGTTACCATGCTCATTATATCATGATTCATTAAAGGGGCATTTCATCCACAACCTTCGTCCCCCGATTACCTCAAAGAATTGAGATTTTGATATCAAATCTGAACGGTTGGCCCAAGTGGTGCCTCAATCTTACTGCTATTCATTTCCTATCTAGAAGCAAGTTTGTAATTTTGGGGGTATTGTCTGTACTGAAATGGGACAGAAATTACGCACAGTGGCTTTAATGTTTTAGCACAATGTAACTAATTTGTCATAGCATCAAAATCGAAATGTCTCCGAATCAACAAAATTTTGGAGATACCTTTTCTTGAGGATATGTAATGAATATAGAATGTGCTTGGATCATGAATGCACCTTTACAAAAAAGTGCTTGGTGAAAACAAAAAAAAAAAAACTGGCCCTTTTTTCTGTGAATTTCATGATTGAACCTGTTCCCCTCCCTTAAAATTCACTTTTCATTTCACCCTAAGATTTTTAGATAATGTACATGCAGGTACAAATACTATCATAAAATGAAAAAAACGAAATTGGCCTGAGTTGCAAAATCAATCAACACAATTTTGTGATTTTTTTTTTTCACTAATACAGATTAGCCCCTTTAGATGATCTTTATAAAAGCATAATAATGAGAAATTCTAATTTGTTATATTTGCCACTTTAAAGGTAGAGTGTTCTGAATATGCATTCTTCAGCCTGAATGTTCACCTATAGACAATGTACTGTAATTTTAAAACTAAAACTGACTGACGTTTAATCTAGGCAGACTTGACCACTTGAAAGTTTGACAAAATTGAAAATGAGGTGCAGTCATGAATTTTTTTTAATTTTAAAGGGGCATTGTGGTGATCCACACTCTCTCCCCCCCCCCGATTTTATTCATCTGAACCATTAAGCCTTAGTAATCCATGGATGCACCAAATCTTACGTGCAAATCGGTCATATCTGTAAGAATTCACACTTTTGTATTTTCTGTCCGTAAACGGACAGAATTACAGCACAGTGGCCTATGGGACCGTGTGAAACGAGCATTTCCTCATAACACCAAACGCAGATCGGATCAACTCAAATGTTGTGACTAGCTTTTACAAGATTCTAGTGCACCACGAATAAAACAGAAGGTGCTGGAATCACGAAGCGCACCTTTAAACCAACAAAGAAACACCCACTGCACCTCATACAAGGGATTTTGAGGCAATCAATATTTTAGTCATAAGTAGTGACACTCAATAGATTGGCTACAGAAATGTCCTAACAAGTGAAAACAATATTTCAATATAAACAAGCTGCATTTCATATTTCCCCTAGCTACGAATTCACAATTTTTGTACCAAGAAATAATTATATTTTTTAAGTACTTTCATATGGGGAGGAATATCTGTAAATGTGAAATATCTTTTGCACCTTTACTTTGTTAAGTTTTTCAAGCTCTCTCAATTGGTCCAAATATTTATCTGTTTAGGCAAGAAATAAGAGCACATAGTTCTCTCATACATGTGGGTTGGTACATTTACTGCACCACTTTGCCTGCGTCCCATTGAATTTGCATGCGTTGACCGGAATAAAGTGCAGGGAATACTGTATTTATTCTGTCGAGGCTGCTTAATCTGAGCAAACTGGGTGTGCAGAAAAAGTGGGTGATACAAAGTGGGGTCACAAAATGTAACAACCCCATAATGTCCATATACATGTAGTATCATATGCCTGATCATGAAAATGATGCATGGATTGTGTACCTGTCATGATGAACTGCAGTTTACTGCACTCCCCACCTCCCGGAGTACACTAATTTCATCTTCATCACTTTTCGGACTCATAGCAGTCCTCACTAACTGCTTCTTTGGAACATTTTCGGACTGAGCCTGAATGTCCTCCTAATCATTGTACAAGTTCACATAGTCAGCTTTTCTGCTGCCCGACTGGCTTTTTTTTTAACCCGTGCCAGTTCCTGCATGTAACACCGCGACTTCACTACTGCGAATTAGATTAATCTTGTCCTCAATCCCTAGCATCGTTGTCAATACTATACTTCGCTGTCACATCGAAGTAGTCTGTTCCTCTTTTGGTAAGACACACACAGGGTCTGGAATCTGGTTTACCTGGGCAATCTGCATCTTGGAAAGGCTTGCTCTATGAAGAATCGTCTTCCTTACCTCACAGTTTTTGTGAAGTCATTTAAAATTTGTGGATCCAGCTCCTGTCCGAACTGACTCAACACAGCATCTTCAATGGCTGGAGAAGGTATTCTTCTCACGAAGGTGCACACGACCATGCATCATAGTCCCAAGTGCGAGGGTTATGGCATCCCCTTGCAACATTCGTCCTTGGGGTCCTTGCATCATGCGCGATGAAAATGTTCTTTCTTAGCTGCAAGAGAGGAAAATTTGCAAACAATGATAAAAAAGGATCTTAAACGGATGGATACGTGACAACGGCAGGAAATGTTTTTGTTTTTAATAAGAAAAATACACAATCCTGTCATGTCAAAAGTTTTTGTACATGTACAGGGGGATGGTCTCTTCAAGTGAGATTGGGGGTATGTTTTTTTTTCAATTTTTTTTAAATATTTTTTTTGTAAAGGAACAAAGCTCGGTCAAATATCTCAGCGATTTGCCCTATTGCCTATTGAATTACACTGATTTAAATAATCTTATGGTGCTGTCATAGCTCAAATGTTGCCACACAATAGTGTTTAATATAGTTCAGATAACAGAAAAAATTAAAATGTGAAACAGAAACTCAATATCAGTATATGCAAGGCAGATGCACTTGGCTCACCCAGCCTTCTGGCCGCTTCATGTGTGAATTGGTGTCGTGAAATGTGCAGAAATAAAATATTTGAACCACGAAAGTGTCAATTTTTTTTTAGAATTGTAATAAAACCAAAACATATTGACCCAGGGTTTGAAATTTAGTGAGAATCCATTTTTGCAAAGATTCTCTGGGATAATCTATTGTTTAAAGGCCGACTCAGAGATTGTCCGATGAGGGCGCCCTCCATTTCAAAAAAATTGTGTTTTTTGCATGTACATAATGCTTGTCCATATACGAATCACTGTGTGAAATAGCTAAGCTCAAATCGAAGTCCTTCATATAGAAAATCCATTTTGTTTAAAAATTCCGGATCCGGAAATTTTGTTATACACAGTATCTATGGCGCTGTTACATGTATATACACAAATGTTTACTGCATCAAAACAAAAAATCCGATTCATCCCAAACTTGGAATTGAGCATTCTACATTGGAGATTGGACTATCTTAGTTCTAGTTGACTATTTTTATCGATATATTAAAAAATTATATTCTGAAATCTCTGAGTCAGACTTTAAGAGAAAATCCAAGTAGATTCTTTCAAAGTTGAAAAAACAATGAATAATCGCGACAAATCTAAAGAATCTTGTAATTATGTTCTTATTACTCCAAAACTACTAACCACCTGGGAGTAGCGACATTTGTAACAAATCTAAGTAAAAAAGGTTTGAGTGATTAAAGTGATTGAGTTATTGACAGACTGACAGATAGAGACCCTCAGATGTGATTAAGTGCAGCAAATGGTGCTTAAGATGAGGGGCCAAGACAAAGTTGTACCTGTAGGGGTCAATTTTTAAATTGATCCAATCATGTTGAAAAGTATACCATGTTATTTGTCTAACCACAAGATTCAGGAAAGGTATAGTTTTTACTATCTACAACGTTAAGTTTACGAGTTTATAGGCTTAAAACAGCAAAATCAATAAAAAAGGGCAATTCAGTTGTACAGGGGTCAGATATCTAGATGTGTCGATTTAGATAAAATATGGTGCAAATTATTGATGGAGTTCATAGGATTAAAACAAGGAATAGTTTTACATGTATAAAATACTTAGATACCGATGTAGGGGGACAGAAGTTCAATGTCTCCAGTGCATTCAATTGGGCTTAACCTTGTTTCCCCCTACTTTTCTTATTGGAATTTATTGGCATAAATCTATCGGCACATATATTATGAATATCCCTAAAAAGACGTACGCAAACCGAAACAGAAGCCAGTGTGATATATTTTTGTTGGCTTCTGTTTCGGTATTGCGTGCGGCGTTGTAAATATAGCACAGGGAATAAAGATGGCCGCTTCCATGATTGTTGTACAGTCGAGACATTTGTCGGAAAAATCTGGATTTTTTTCGCAAGGAATACTCCAATGACAGGAAAACCAACTGGTACGTCTTATTTCGGGATATTTCATTATATATGTGCCGATAGATTTATGCCAAATAAATTCCTTTAAGCAAGCATTGAGACACCCAAAAACTATTCCTTATTTTGATACTAATGAGCGAATTAAAAAGCAAGTCAAAATTTTTTATATACCGAATATATAGATTTTTGTCATCTGATTGGTTAAGAATTGAACATTTATAAGCCAGGATGCTAACACAGGCCTATATCGGGTGAGGCCATGGCGTTGCATGAATGGTTTAACATTTTGGGTAACTTGGGTCCAAAAACTGTGAAGAATTAGCAATCAACCTTTCATGTGTTGAGGAAGTGATGTTGGAGTCCAAAACGGATCAACATCATTGACTTCTTGCCATTTTTGTCAGCAAGATTCGTACAACTTGCCTGGCAATTCATAAAATCATTGCCTGGAAGATCCAGCTCTGGAATTCGGCAACTATTACAGGACATGCAGATATCGTGTCAAATTCTAATCCTCGAATATCGTCACGGTTTTGTATTGTACTGCCAGTGGGTATTACTATTAGCCTATTAACTGTACTCTGATTCCTTTCAGAGTCGTCATCTTACAAGTGCCAAAGCATAAATACTGATGCGGTGATTCAGCCATTTCATTGCTCTTGTTGTATCAGACTCAGCCGAAGTAAACAAAATGCGAGGTCTGCTACTCTGTTATATTCATCGCTTACACCAGCCTTAATATGTACACTCATAACACGGACGAATAGTTCGTACGACAGTCTTTAACGCTGGGAAAAGGTTTGATACCGGCATAGTTTAGTAACTAGGCCGCTCGGCCCAGGGACATTGACTTCATTTGTGTTCAATTCTTGAAGCTCGTTGAATATGCCTCCACTTTTAAACCAATCAGAGACAGGGATCTATATACATGTATGAGGTATACAATACAAACTATACCCTTCCTGAATCCTTGTGGTAGACAAATAACATGGATACTTTCAGCCGAATGGAATCAATTTAAAAATTGGACCCTGTGCAAACTTTGTCGTGGCCCCCTCTCCTTAAGGCATCCATTTGGGACACCCAAACAAAAAATAGAATTATTCAGGGGTCCCTGTCAGTCTGTATACATATTTAATCACTCAAACCTTTTTACTTGAGATGTGTACAAATGTCTGAAGTCAGGGGCTATACATATAATGATTCCGCAGCTTCCACAAAATTTGAAACGCTTGCAACATTTTTGAAAGCCTTTAATAAATCACCTCTGTCAACTTTGCGAGATTCCGGGAAAAACACGCAACCAGACATATTGATGGCACCCCGGGTGTTAGCCATGCCTGCCTCCGAGCATTAACCTCCTCCAACTTGAAGTCCATTGACGTCCCTTTCTCTGCCCATAGACTTCTTGGTACGAATTTGTACTGGCCAAGTACTCTTGGGATCTTGGACAGCCGCTGACAGCATGGACGTCTCTATGGCTTCAATGCTGGTATTTGAGTGATTGCGTCCATGAAATATGGGAGCATGCTTCACAGTCCTGCAGTTATCAACTCATTGTTGTTGATCCTTATGCCCTTTCGTAAGTTGATTATTGATGAGGCATATTGAAAGATTTGTTCAAAACATATAGGAATAACAGGGATCTTTCACTCCTTTGGCCCACCGTTAAAAAGCCAGGTGTTGAGGTGCTCTGTTCGCTTTCATAATTCCCGGACGTAGGGTTATCAGTAGCTCATCAATGGGTGCCACTGTACATGATGAGGAGGAGCTCCCATGCCTTGTGGTGGTCTGCTCTGCCTTCGCATACATCTGGGCCTTCTGAGAACGTGGAAAGAGCCCATGCAATACGCAGCATCCTTAACAAAGACTTTCCCAGTCCAAATTCAAAAAAAACGACGGAACCGCATTCATCTCGTAGTGCCCGGTACCGATGCGCAAGTCAACCAAATCAAACTCCTTCCTATAACTCAGTGGCCCGGTCAATCCGTGGTTTCTGACGTGAACCTCATTACTCTCCTGGCCATGGACTGCTGACTGACATGCATCAAATGTGTAGGTGTTTTGAGAAGTTTTATGCATAAGAAGTACGGCAGTCCATCACAGATTAATTGTGACCCATTGCCTCTTGCGTCAGCTGATATAGTTTGTTATCTTAGCCTTCTCTTCCTATCTGTTTTTGAGTACTTGTATGAGGTTTCAATGAGTTAGGATGAGGAAACACTGGATCTCTCACATGATTGTGGCTTTTGCCCCTACCTGATCCTTTACACCTCCTGCGTGTTCCTTTACATATCCTAGTACTTTTGTCCTTGTGAATCAGTCAAAAATTTTCAACCATAAAGACTGGTCGGGGTTGCAGTTTGGATGTCAACAGTTTTGGTTCATAGTTCGGATCAAGAAACAGAAATGGAAACCTTGCAGGCACTGCCACTTATATCGTCTTGGAATTCCCTTCCACATGCAACGCACCACTTTAGCAAGCAGCTCATGTTGTTTCGATGAAACCAGCTGATTCCATTCATCAACAATGTCATCACCAAGTTGCCTCTGCTCGCTCATAATTACTTTCAGGCGTTCACTCACCGCATCGTACACTGTATTATAGTGAGTTTGTGACACTTCACAGTTGAACTTCACTTTTTGTTATCCAAAACCTCCTTTGGGCATTCTTGGATCCAGTGGCAAGGTTGAATCCCTCATCTGTCTGAACTTTGATGTACTACGCTGTGACAGATGCTTGTCACAACAGATAGGAAACCTTGTTGTTGGGCTCGTACATGTAGCTTTTACCTATGACTGATCATGTCAAGGCCACAAGCAAATTTGGCTGATGGCGTTGCCAGATTTTCCTGAGACTGCGCTGCAAGAAATTTACGCACGTGGTGTAGCGTCCAGCTGGTGCTGCCTTCCAATGATAGTGGGCTCAGTTTACTGTTTGTGACTGCGTTATGGACACAATGTTTTCAGAAAAAGGAGACGGGGGTAGGAAAGCATTAAATTCTTAGCATAATAAATATGCTCAAACTGCCTTTGCTCCTGCATAATCTTTTGGTCACTTGCATGAAATTTTGATCTAGTTGCATATGCTCTGAGAAGACAATAAAACAGAGTCCTTCTGAAGCCATGGAAATGATGTCAAGATTTGTTAAGATATCCAAAGTCCTCCAACATTGAGATATTGCTCGAGTCCGCGAAATATAACTCGGCTGGGTCACCGACGGCATATGCCAGCTCATTGCCAGTTCAACCTGATTTAGGCCTGGCAAGATTGAAGATTACAAGACTGCTGTTGATTGGGGCTGCAAATTCATTCCGCTGGAAGAGGTGATTGTTTTTGCCTGTATAGAAATATAAAAAGAACATATACCTGTAAATTTGAGTGTGAAATAGAATCTTTCCAATATAAATATTTGATAATTCAGTGCATGTACAGTAACTATTGTATACTTTCAAATACTTGACACTCAATGTATTCACTTGGTCGAGTTGTGCTAGAAAATTGGAGTGGTGGCTGGTGTTTGACAGAAAATTTGGAAAAATTAGCAAAATTAGGGGGCCCTTGGTTTAAAACGATAAGAAGAGTAGTAGATAAATAGACGAGGGTAATGAGTCAAGGTACTGCCCAGGGATACAAACACATTGACCACAGTGGGCTCGAAACTCATTCACATGATCACAAGTCCTGCGCTTTTCCACTAGACCACCACATGCTCCTCATTAAACCCTAACCTCTGAACTTTAGGGTAACTGTCAAGCCACCAGGAATAGGCAAGCTTTCCACTAAATTTCACACAGGCAAGTAGAGACACAGGTGCAATTAAATCTGCTTTGACATGACCTCTATAACATCTCATTGGAAAACTAGGGACAGCGGTCCCAATAGATAAAGAATACCTTGAATCCCTCAGGCACTTCACAGCTAGACAACATGTTACCCAACATTGCACTCCCTGGTACAAGAGGTTGTGACCCTTGGAGGACCTTTGACCTCATTCTGTGATCCACTTAATGAATGCTTGTCTCAATGTAAAGTTGACGGAGCCATCACTGCACTAAAGAGTTAGACATTTTAACCACAAGTGATAGGCTAAAACAGCAAAAATCAATAAAAAAAGGGCAATTTCAGTTGTACAGGGGTCTCGATTCTAGATGCTCCGCTTTAGATAAATATGTGCAAATTATTTGATGGAGGTTCATTAGGATTTAAACAAGGAAATAGTTTTGAATTTATTTAAAATACTTAGAGTACCGATGGAGGGGGACAGATAGGGTCAATCTCCATTGCATTCAATGGGGCTTAACTTGTTACCCCCTACTTCTTATTGGAATTATTGCATAAAGATCTATCGGCCACATTAATTATGAATTATCCCTAAATAAGACGTACGCAATACCGAAACAGAAGCCCAGCGTGATATATTTCGCTCGCTTCTGTTTCGGTATTGCGTGCGGCTGTTGTAAAATAGCACAGGGAATAAAAGATGGCAGAGCTTCCATTGATTGTTGTACAGTCGAGACATTTGTCGGAAAAATCTCTGGATTTTTTCAGCCAAGAATACTCTCCAAATTGACCATGAAAACTATCTGGTACGTCTTATTTCTGGATATTTATTATATATGTTGCCGATTCAGATATATGCCAATAAATTCCTTTAAGCAAGCATTGAGACACCCAAAATATTCCTTATTTTGATCCTATCGAAGCGAATAAAAAGCAGTCAATTATTTTTTTATATACCGAAAATATAGATTTTTGTTCATCTGATTGGTTAAAAGAACATGCTAAGCCAAGATGCTAACACAGGCCTTAATCGTGGTTAGGCCTGGCGTGCATGCATTGGTGGTTTAACAATTTTGTGTAACTAGGGTCCAAAACTTGTGAAGATTAGCAATCAACCTTCTTGTGTTGGGGAAGTGATGTTGGAGTCCATAAAACGGATCGCCAGTAATTCGGATCTTCCATTTTTGTCAGCAAGATCGTACAACTTTCCTTGCCAATTCATTTTATAAATCATTGCCTTGAAGATCCAGCTCTGAATTCGGCAATATTACAGGAACATGCAGATTATCGGTGTCACATTATAATCCTCGAATATCTCACGGTGTACTTTACCTGCAGTTTGGTATTACTATATTAGCCCTATAAACTGTATCTGATTCCTTTCAGAGGATCTTCTTACAGTGCCATAAGCATAAAATGATGCTGTGATTCAGCCATTTCCTTGCGCTCTTTTTGATCAATCAGACTAACAGCACGATGTTAAAACAAATGCGAGGTGTCTGCTACTAGCTAGATTCATCTCTTACAACCAGCTTCATTATGTACAATCATACTACGGATATATGTTCGTAGTGCAGTCTTGTACGCTGGAAGAGGTGTACCGGGCATAGTTTTATTAACTATGCCCGCTCTGCCCAGGGTATAACTGCATTTGTGGTTCAATTCTTGAAGCTAGTTGACCTAATGCCCTCCACTTTTAACCAATCAGATGACAGCGATCTATTACATGTATGAGGTATACAATACAAAATATACCTTTCCTGAATCCTTGTGGGTTAGACAAATAACAGGAATACTTTTAGCCAATGGATACTTTAAAAATTTGACCCCTGTGCAACTTGGTCTTGGCCCCCCTCTCCTTAAGCACAATTTTTTTTTTTTTTTGTGGCCTTAAGATTATTTTTCATGGGTCCCTGTCAGTCTGTCCTACATATTTTTAATCACTCAAACCTTTTTTACTTGAGATGTGTTACCAATTCTGCCGCTCAGGGCTATACATATAAATGATTCTGCAGCTTTCCCAAAATTTTTAACGGTGCCAACATTTAAAGCCTTTAATAAAACTCCCCTGTCACTTGTCGAGATTCCGGAACACACGCAACCAGACATCATTTGATGGCAACCCCGGGTGGTAGCCATGCCTTGCTCCGGCATTCACCTCCTCCAACTTAAAGTCCATTGACTGTCCCTTCTGCACTATACTTCTTGGTACGGAATTTGTACTGGCCAAGTAACTCTTTGTATCTTTGGACAGCCGCTGACGCATTGGACTCCTGGCTTCAATTGCTTGGTACTTATGGATGATTGCCGTCCATGAAATATGGGGAGCATGCTTCAACGTCCTGCATTACAACTCCATTGTTGTTGATCCTTATGCCCTTTCGTAGTTGATTATTGCTTGCGCAATTGAAAGATTTTGTTCAAAATATGGCATAACATGATCTTTCCCCTTTGGCCCCACCGTAAACAGCCAGGTGTTTGATGGTGCTCTGTTCGCTTTCATACATCCCTGACTTAGGTATCAGTAGCTCATCAATGTGCCATTGGTAGGCATTCTGCCGGGGAGGAGCTCCCAATGCCTTGGTGGTCTGCTCCTGACTTCGCATACATCTGGGCCTTCTGAGATCGGAAGCCCATGCATACGCACATCCTTAACAAGACTTCCCAGTTCAATTCAAAAAACTAACGAACCGCATTCATCTCGTATGCCCGTACCGATGCGCAAGTCACCCCATCAAACTCCTTCCTATACTCAGTGGCCCTGTAAATCCGTGGTTTCTGACTGAACCTCATACTCCTCGCTGGCCATGGACTGCTGACTGACCCTTCATCACATGTGATGTGTTTTTGAGGAGTTTTATGCATAGAAGTAGGGCAGTCCATCCAGATTAATTGTGACCCATTGCCTCTTGCTGCAGTGCTGCAATTTTGTTATCTTCATCTCTTCCTATCTGTTTTGAGTACTTGTATGAGGTTTTGTCATATGCGTTTTAGGATGAGAAACACTTGGATCTCTCCACATGATTGTTTAGGCTTTGGCCCCCTACCCTGATCCCTTTCACCTCTGCAGCTGTAACTTTCTATCCTAGTACTGTTGTACTTGTTGAAATCAATCAAATTTTCCACCATAAAGACTGGTCGGGGTGCAGATTTGGATGCAACAGTTTCTGCGTTCGAGTCAGGGAATCAAGAACAGATAATGCACCTTGCCATCACGGCACACTATATCGTTTGGAAATTCCCTTCCCACATGCAGACGCACACTTTAGCAAATGCAGAGCATCATGTTGTTGATGAAACCAGCTGATCTATATATCAACAATGTCATCCACCAAAGTTGGCCTGCTTATCGGCTCATCACTACTTTCCGGCGTTCACTTCACTGCATCGACACTGTATTATAGTGAGGTTTGTGACACTCACAGTTGAGATTTCACTTTTTGTATCAAAAACCCTCATTTGGGCATTCCTCGGGATCCAGTGGCAAGGTTAATCCATCATCTGTCTGAATCTTCTGATGGTACTACAGCTGTGAGATGTTGTCACAACAGATGAGGAGGAAACTTGTTGTTGGCTCGTACATGGTAGCTTTACCTATGACCTGTATTGTCAAAGGCCAGCAAGCAAAATCTGATGATGGCGGTTGCCAGATTTTGAGCCACCTAGAACTGCCCGCTGCAACGAAACATTTACGCACCGTTGGGGTAGCGTCAGATGGTGGCTCTTCCCACTGAGAGTGGCTGCTCAGTTTGTACTGTTTGTGACTGATAGGGACCACAATGTTTCAGAAAAGGGGACGGGGAGGAAGCCATTAATTCTAAGCATAATAAAATGCTCAACTGCCTTTGTGCACTGCATAATTCTTTTTGTCACGGGCATTGAAAATTTTGATATTGTTGACTATTCTATGAGAACGAATAATAACAACAGGATTACGTTCCTGCTAGCCAGGGAATGATGTCAATGATTGTTTAAGATAATCCAGTCATCCCAACATTGGTACTTGCTCGCCGTCCTGGAAATCTATAACGCTGCTGGGTTGAGTCCGACACTGAATATGCCAGCTCTGCCAGTTCAAAATGATTTTAGCCTGAAGATTTGAAAGTTTGTTGCAAGATGCTGTGTTGCGTGTGGCCTGCATTCATCCGCTGGAAGAGGGGGGTTGATTGTTTTGCCTGTCATAGAAATATAAAACGTTAAATCTAACATGTAAATTTGAGATGGTGAAATAGAATCCTGTTTCCAATATAAAGGGATTTGATTAATCAAGTGCAATGTAACAGTAACTATTGTATACTTTCACAAATACTTGACATCAAAGTTATTCCATGGTCAGAGTTGTTGCTAGAAAATTGAGTGGTGGCTGGGTTTACAGGAAAATTGAAAAATTTAGCAAATTAGGGGCCCTTTAAAAAAAAAACGAAAACATAAGAAAAAAAAGAAAAAAAAAAAAACAAAGAGGCTATAACAAATAAGACAGGTAATTGAGATTAGTATCTTGCCTAGGGGATACAAACACATTGACCACAGTGGGGCTCGAACTCATTCACTGATCACAAGTCCGCGTTTTCCACTAGACCACACATTCTCTCCCATTTAACCCTAAACCCTGAACTCTTTAAGGGTAAATGTCAAAGCAACAGTAATAGGCAATCTTTCACTATTTCACACAGCAATTAGAGACCAGTGTGCATTAAATACTGGTTGACATGAACCTCTTAACTATATCATGGAAAAAATAGGGACAGCGGTCCCAAAGATAAAGAATAACTTGATCCATCACGCACTTAAAAGCTGACAACATTTTACCCAAAATTGCATCCCCTGTCCAAGAGGTTGTGACCCTGAATGACCTTTGACCTCATTGTGATCCCACTTAAGACTGCTTGTCTCAAATGTAAGTTTGAACTTGAGCCATCACTGCACTAACGAGCTAGATTTTAACCACAAGTGTACACCACTGCACAATATATTTACCCTAATGACCCCTAAATTACTTTGACCTCATCTGTGACCCCACATAAGACCCATTGCCTCAATATATAAGTATACCAAGTATGACCTTGATAATCTCAGCACTAAAAAAGTAGACATTTTAACTCAAAAGTGTATACCAAAGTTTGACACGCACACACACAGCCTAACGCCAAATCATTCGTCTTTTTTGTTATCGGACGACCTACACATAGTGACCCACAAGCAAGCATCCGCTAATTTGGTCCCTGATGGGTGACTGTCACAAATCAAGCATACATTGTGTCCCAGAGGAAATGTCAACACACAGGCAATTACATGTAGTAAGACACATTCTGCCAACAATGCACTAGCTATGTTTTTTTTACTTGAAGCTAGCATGTGTAGTGGTTATTTGAAAATATACCACTTGAAACATCACAACTTTTTCAAATATTTTCAAAACACAAGTAACTACACAGGTATACACCTTGTAATATGTAAGTACTAACATATGTTTAGACTCCTATGTTATATTGCAAGTCTCAAGACTGATGGCCATGTTTTTGGGTTACCTAACGCTGATAGCAGACATTACCCCGTGGAAATCAATGGACACTTACATATCATGGTAGTTACAGATGGCAAACTGGAACATCAACCTGTTTGCGGTTGGACTTGCACATGGTACTGGTAGTATTTGTTCCATCTGTGGGCTGAGTCTCACACATTGGAGGGAGCTGGGCCTATGAAATCAAAACATCCATGTACTTGTAATAATCATTTTTTAATATAGCCCATTTCCTCTGCAAGTTGAGTTTTGACATTGGGACTACTCATTACAATACAGGACTGAAAGATCATTGTGGGCATTTCATGGTTTCTGTAACCTTACCCTCTGACAGACTTGTGAAATTTTGGAAACCTTAAGGGAGTGTTAACATGGAACGTTTTTTTTTTTTTTTTTTTTTTTGTTTTTTTTTTTTTTTTTGTGTGATGTTTTTTGCTTAGCCAAATGTCCAGTTTTTTATCTTTTTCATGTTTCTGGCATTAACATGTTTTCATTTTCCATATATTTAACAGAATCTATATATATATATTTTTTTTCCTCCTATTTTTGTTAATTTTTTACGTAATTTTTTAGTATCCCATTTTTGGACCAAAAAGAATCACATGGGCGAAATTGCAAAAGGCGGGTATTTGCATATATGCAATCCGCTTCTTTGCTAGTCGGTCGGTGCGCGAGCAAAAGTTGAAGTAATTTAGCGCATGCACAACCCTCTATGCTCGATTCGATGACGCATACCCATGGTAACTTGCATGCAATTGTAAAATGGTTTGCCAACGTGAGTTGCCGTTTGCAAACAGAATGGGATTGTAAATTCCTGATTTGAGCCTCATAAATTGTTGAATTTTTGATCATAAGAACCCAATGAGTTTTTTCTGGTGCATAAGCAGTGTTAAGAATAACAGATGAACGCCTTGTGTTTGGATAGGCTCTATTTTGTTGCCAAACCGGACACATATTTGGACAAAATGGCGATTTTCTGTGGTTCACTTTCGGCGATAACTCGTGATTTTCGGTCCCCGTTTACTCGAAATCCATATCCGCAACATGTAAGAAATTAAATGCATCGTACAGAGTATCAAAATCTAGGGTCGGTATTTTTTAGTTTTTAATTTTTTGTTGAAATTGTGATTTTCTGTCACCTTTGAACATCCGGCGTTGTTTCCAATGAAACACGAGGACCTTGGGACTTTTTTGAAATATTTGAAAAATAGTACCGATTAAAAAAAAGGAAATACCGACCCTATAACTATGACCTCTAATCACAAAACACGAAAAGGCACTTTTTATAACATTTCTAGCCTATATTTTTTTATAGGGAACCAAAAAATGAGTGAAAATCACCATTTTTTATGATTTTCTCAAAAAATACATCTTTTTGGAAAAAATATCATTCATATTTGGATTCCTTGAGTCATTCCCTTCTCAACTATGTATACTTTTATCTGTTGGAACAATATTTAAGAAGGTATGGCAAAAAAAAACAGTTTCCTTTGAATTCCTGACTTAACACCCCCTTAAAGACACCATGATTTTTCCAAAAGAGTCAAAATATTTGAAATTTAGCTTAAAAGTGAAGGATAAGTCTGTACATGTAAGTGTGTTCAGGTTAACTCTCTTGTGTGCTCTTAATGTGGCACGGCATGTAAGTGTGTTCCGTTTAACTTTCTTCACGTGGCAGGGCCACGACGGCATATAAGTGTGTTCAGGTTAACTAAGTGTGCTCTTAGTGTGGCCACGGCATGTAAGTGGTTCCGGTTACCTTTCTTCACGTGGCAGGGCCACGGCATGTAAGTGTGTTCAGGTTAACTCTCTTGTGTGCTCTTAGTGTGGCCACGCATGTAAGTGTGTTCCGGTTAACTTTCTTCACGTGGCAGGCCACAGCATATAAGTGTGTTCAGGTTACTCTCTTGTGTGCTCTTAGTGTGCCCACGCATGTAAGTGTGTTCCGGTTAACTTTCTTCACGTGGCAGGGCCACGACGGCATATAAGTGTGTTCGGTTATCTTTCTTGTGTGCTCTTAGTGTGGCCACGGCATGTAAGGGTGTTCCGGTTAACTTTCTTCACGTGGCAGGGCCACAGCATATAAGTGTGTTCAGGTTACTCTCTTGTGTGCTCTTAGTGTGGCCACGGCATATGTATTGTGTGTTCCGGTTAACTTTCTTCACGTGGCAGGGCCACGGCATGTAAGTGTGTTCAGGTTAACTCTCTTGTGTGCCTCTTAGTGTGGCCACGGCATTTAAGTGTGTTCCGGTTAACTTTCTTCACGTGGCAGGGCCACAGCATATAAGTGTGTTCAGGTTAACTCTCTTGTGTGCTCTTAGTGTGGCCACGGCATATGTATTGTGTGTTCCGGTTAACTTTCTTCACGTGGCAGGGCCACGACGGCATATAGTGTGTTCAGGTTAACTCTCTTGTGTGCTCTTAGTGTGGCCACGGCATGTAAGTGTGTTCCGTTTAACTTTCTTCACGTGGCACGGCCACAACGGTATAAGTGTGTTCAGGTTAACTCTCTTGTGTGCTCTTATTGTGGCCACGGCATGTAAGGGTGTTCCGGTTAACTTTCTTCACGTGGCAGGGCCACGACGGCATATAAGTGTCTTCAGGTTAACTCTCTGTGTGCTCTTAGTGTGGCCACGCATTAAGTGTGTTCCGGTTACTTTCTTCACGTGGCAGGGCCACGACGGCATATAAGTGTGTTCCGGTTAACTTTCTTGTGTGCTCTTAGTGTGGCCACTGCATGTAAGTGTGTTCCGTTTAACTTTCTTCACGTGGCAGGCCACAGCATATAAGTGTGTTCAGGTTATCTTTCTTGTGTGCTCTTAGTGTGCCACGGCATGTAAGTGTGTTCCGGTTAACTTTCTTTTCTCTTCACGTGGCAGGGCCACGACGGCATATAAGTGTGTTCCGGTTAACTTTCTTGTGTGCTCTTAGTGTGGCCACGGCATGTAAGTGTGTTCCTGTTAACTTTCTTTCTTCCTTCACGTGGCAGGGTCACGGCATATAAGTGTGTTCAGGTTAACTAAGTGTGCTCTTAGTGTGGCCACGGCATATGTATTGTGTGTTCCGGTTAACTTTCTTCTTCACGTGGCAGGGCCACGGCATGTAAGTGTGTTCAGGTTAACTCTCTTGTGTGCTCTTATGTGGCCACGGCATGTAAGGGTGTTCCGGTTAACTTTCTTAACGTGGCAGGGCCACGGCATATAAGTGTGTTCCGGTTAACTGGTCACGTGTGGTCCAGTGGACAGAACGACCGACTCGTGATCTGAAGGTTGTGGGTCCCGTCGAGTCCCGCTGAGGCAACGTGTTGTGCACTTGGGCAAGGCACTTTACCTCACTTGCCTCTCTCTACCCAGGAGTGAAATGGGGAGCTGTCTGGGGAATGTTACAATCTAAGTTCCTGATAGGAGCTGCGCTACGGTCGCGCCCTACTTGAATCGAAATGATTCTGATGATTTCCTAGTGATAGCGTAATAATAATTGTTATTATTATTGTGTGCTCTTAGTGTGGCCACGGCATGTAAGTGTGTTCCGGTTAACTTTCTTCACGTGGCAGGTCCAACAGTAAGGCTTCGCGGCACCGCCGCCGCTGCCACTGGCTGCAACCCGAGCTTGAAATTAGATGCAGGCACCTAACTTGTTGTATTTATTTACTTATTTATTCCTATATTTACTTATTTTATTTATTTCTAAACTTCGCAACGCCGCCGCTGCCAGCGCTGCAACCCTGAGCTTCAAAATTACACCCCACCCCGATTTTGCCCATTTTACCAGCAGTAAGTCTTTACGACGCCGCCGCTGCCAGTGGCTGCAGCCCAAAGCCTACAGCGGCGCCGCCGAAGCCACGTTTTTAAAAAGGTGAAGCTTCACGATGCCGCCACTGCCAGTGGCTGCACCCAAAGCTTCGCGGCGCCGCCGCAGCCACCTTTATAAAAAGGTGAAGCTTTCGCGCCGCCGCCGCTGCCAGCGACTGCAACCCTGAGCTTCAAAATTACACCAAAAACCGATTCACCAACAGTAAGGATTCGCGACGCCGCCGCTGCCACTTGCTGCAACCCGAGCTTGAAATAGATGCAGGCACCTAAATTTGTTGTATTATTTACTTATTTATTCATATAAGTTACTATTATTTCTAAAAACTTCGCGAGCTTGCCGCTGCAGCAACCCTGAGCTTAAAATTACACCCCAACCCGATTTTACCAACAGAAGGCTTCGCGGCACGACGCTGCCACTTGCTGCAACCCGAGCTTGAAAATCGATGCAGGCTGTGTTTTCAAAGTAGTGAATTTTAAAAATTTCTTTGTAGAATGTGTTTAGGTCATTATTTTGAATGATTTGATGTTATTGTCTGTCACAAAAAAATAAGTAAAAAAATAAAAAAAAACTGTCGTTACACCTTTTTAATGATGTAATTTTTACAGGTACTCAAATTTTCCGACCATGTCGGACGGAATTTCAACCAACAAATATATTATCACATGAAGAACAATCAAAGATTAATTTTAATTAATATACCTTTTGATATAAGGTGGCACTTTACATTCATTGATATACGATAATTTTAGTCCAAATGTTTTCAAGTTTTTAAATTCCCAGAGAATTAGAAAATTAAACAAAAAAAATTCCATCCAACATGGTCAAAAATTCTTAAGTTTTTCGACAAAAAACAAAATAAAAATTGCAATCTAAATGTTTCTGAAGTATCCATGAATTTAATGCACGAGGTATTAGCTGGAGTGATTGTTTTGAAAGTCTAGCATTTTATTTTATTAGGCTAAAAAGGGGCAAGATTTTTTTACATCCGACATGTTAGGTTAATCCGTCCAACATGGTTTAAACAAACGAGTCTCCTTAATGTTTTCTTTTGGGCCATTCAAGTTGCATTAAACATGGGATCATCAAGAACAATGAAGCTGTATCCCAGAAAAGGGCAAATCATCAATTTCCTACTATAAGAATTCACAGAAAACAAGCTGGAAAACATTTTTTTTCAAAATTTTTGCCAATTTTGTGGAAACAAGTTTGAATTGGCAGACTGTCTATTTCTTGGTCTCTTGATGGCAAATGAAATTACTTTATGAATACTTTTGACTATGAAGAAATAGGAACCATGAAGGCTTTATAGAGAAAAATATCATATCAACAAGGGTTTTCTTTAGAAATATTAAACATTTTTTTAAAATACACAGTTGGACGGGGAAGCATCTCATGTCGGACGGGAATGTTTTTTTTTTTTTTTTTTTTTTTTTTTTACAGATTTCATTGCATAAAACATTACCAAATAGTTGTGCCATTATTTTAAATGGTGTAATTTGAAGCTAACAATTTTAGTAGCATGCAACAAAGTCAATGAAATTTTCAAACCAGACTACCTGGATGGTGCAATTTCTGGTTTCTATACAAATCATGTCGGACGGAAAAGGCAGGTCGAAGGAATTTGACAATGACAAAAAGCACTTAACAGTTCTGATAACCAATACTCATATCTAATATCCAGAGTTACTAGTTACAAGAGCAGATTCGATGAAAAATGTAAATTTCCATTCCGTCCAACATGCTCGATTCCGTCCCACATGCTCCCATTTGAAGAAGGCGCTTTAATAGAGCGATGTTTTAAATTAACATTTGGTACGTCTTTGGAGTCAGTGATTTGTTTCATTATCCAGTGGGTAAGCTAATTTTCCTTTTTAATTTCGATAGAATAGCAATAAAATAACATTTTTAAAAAAAAAATTCCGTCTGACATGCTTGATTCCGTCCGACATGAAAGGTTTTTCAGCGAAAAAGGCAAATCTCACAGGACTATTTAGATTTTCATATGATATTTTAGTAGAGGAGGCACAGTTCATATTATGGAGAAATGATTGCAACTCATTTGTCCTAGGTCAAAAATACCAGGTATTGCCCTTCTATCAAATCGTCCGACATGCTACGATCATTTTGAAACACAAGCCTGCAGCCAAAACTGTATTTAAAATCTATAAATTGATTTATTTATAGATTTAGTATACATTTATTTATTATTTATTTCTAAAACTTCTGCCAGCGGCTGCAACCATAGCGTAAATTTAGACCAAACCCGATTTCACCAAGAGTAAGTCTTTACGACACCGCCACTGCCAGTGGCTGCAACCAACAGCTCAACGGAGCCTGCAGCACCTTTATAAAAAGGTGAAGTTCGGCCACACCGCACTGCCAGCGACTGCAAACCTGAGATCAAATCTACACCCACCTGAGTTCACCAACAGAAATCTTTACGACTCCGCCGCTGCCAGTGGCGACAAACAGAGCTTAGCGGCGCCGCCGCAGCCAATGTTTCTTAAAAGGGGTGAAGCTTCGTGACGCCGACGCGCCAGTGGCTGCAACCCAGAGCTTCGCGGTGCCACGGTAACCGCAAGCCACTTTTCAAAAGTGGGAATTAATTGCGGCGACGCCGCCTCCCTGTCCTATCAACCCGACCTTCAAAATTTCAAAGAGCATAACGTTCAGCTTCGCGACATGACGCCGCCGACAGAGCAGAATTCCAGGAACTTAGCCTTTTTTGTAACAATGTAATGCAGGGCAGGACTCCAAATCAACCCAAGGAACCTAAGGCAAATTGTCTTAGGTGCGGTGCCCCTAACCATGTGCCTGGTCCCATAAAATATTTGTATTCTTTTAAGAGACATGAGGAGATTCAGGAAGAAGTGCCCCCATTTTTTTCGAACCCCGGTGTTGTACATATTTGGAATGCCTACCAAAATGTATTAGATCCACCTGAAGTGACTAGCCGAATACGCGTCTTTATGTAATTAAGATGATGATTTAGTCTTTCTGTTCATGCACGACAGAAAGTTCCAAAGCATGGTTTTCTATGGGGATGATTACGATAGCAGGCAAACAAGTTCAAAACAAGGTTGCGGTTTCTTTTGCACCTGTGTGTCACATAAACCTTATAAAATGTTCTGGTAGGTGTCTAAAACATCCATGGAATTTGAGGAAATTTGATCCCCTAAAAAATCTCCTCCTGTCCACTTTAACATGGAAGCCCTTGGTGCCCTTTTAAAAAATTTGGAAAAATGCCTTGCCCGCCTAATTCGTATTTTGGAGCCTGTGCGGGTAAATAACATATTCTGAAGTAGATATATGTCCGGCGGCGCCGCAGCTACGATTTTTAAAAAGTAACGCTTCGCGGACCGCACAGAAATGGTAGGGTATTCTAAAGGTACTCCTAGTCAGTGTGGATTTAAAATGCCATACTTGTTTCTATGGGTGCTTTTTAAGATTGATCAATTACTTATTTAGCGGTACTTTTTTGAAACCCCATGGATGTGCATGGGTGCATGAGATCCCCGTGTCAATGAACCATGAACCCACTCCCCCCCGCTTCTTCGGACACCAGCAATTATAGTTTTAAAACAAGATTGAAGTTAGGTACATTGATCTGTAACTTACCACAACAGCACACAGGATTCTAATATCAAATGAAAAATGTAAGTATTCGCCACAGGGCTACGAATTCGGCACGTTAACGAATAGCCGCATGTTAAAAGGTGTCGAATTTAAGTGGTGGCATAATACTAAAATTCCTCGGAAAAGACTTCTATTATATGTCCCCTCGGATAAGTTTAACATGATAACAAAATTTATTTTAATTTTTGGCCTGTTGTTAAAATCAAAAACGAATAACAGCTATAAATAATAACTGTATGTTGCATGTAACTATATGAGAGCATGAAGGGGGTACATATGGAATCCTTCCAATCATCCATAAAATAGTGTAGTCCCCGCCACATCAAACGCATGATCATGATTCTCTCTCCTTGAATAATTTTATATAAATAAGACTTGAATTCAACTAAAATGTGCTTATACTGATTTTTTTTTAATGAGTAATTAATATGATCCATAATTTTAATTATCTTAATCTATGCTATGATGCCTGCATACTTTAACATGTTTGTTTCATGTTCAAGATTGCATGAGTTGATTAGCCCCCCCCAACCAAACAGTGTGCTGTAAGGGAAGCCGTGCTTGAACTGCTGTCGGGCAACTGCACCCGCCGCCGGCACTGCAGGCGCAGCAGCATAATCATGGTCCGTAACCTTACATGGTGATGAACAATCTGCTCTCGCGAGCTCTTTACACGATTCAACATGAATAACCAAGCCTGCTTCGTTCTTAAAGACCTCGACAAATGGCTACTTGAACAATCCATTTATTTCGCAGAGCCTGTCTCTCACCAATTTGCCGTACGTGATCTAGTTGTGTAGGACTAACAATTCCTTCGCTGGCCCGACCAATGCGTATGTTGTGGATTGCAGCATTTTATAATATCCAAATTGTATTTCTTATAGGCGCATCTTTGCCCACAATATAATGGATGCGCTTGGGGCCGGAATCTTGGTCATCTTTTAGCTAAAACACGTAGAATGTAAACATCTTAATTTTAATGGCGAGGCGTCTGCCTGAACAAATCAGCAAGTGGAACCCCTGATCGACGTGCGAAGTTGGTGTTGTTGGTCGGAATGAACTTGACTTGAAACGACTGTTCTCCGACTATGTGAAATAATGTTAAAATAGTTATATTTCCAAATTTCAAAAAACAAAAAAGAAACTACCGAACGATGTAATATATATCAATATAATACTCCTGTGTAAAATTTCCCCCGTATTAATGTAAGAGACGGAACCGTTTTTTGTGAAAAATGGAGAGTCGGAGACAACTGGAACCAATCACACTAAGGGATTTGACCTTACCAATGTTTCATCAGCCGTTTTGGAGTATTAGAGTCCCAATCGGGACTCGGCTTTTTATCCCCCGAATAGACATTAGCCGGACTGAGCTTGGAAAAATGAACACCTACAATCTTGGAAAAAAATAATTGGAAACACTCACACCCAATTCACTATAATTTGCTCACAGCCGCCGGGTCAGAGAAAGAGCCTACAGCTCCTGTTCTCAACTCATTGAAAGCCCCAAACTTATAGAAGACCGTATTCAATAGCCAGCCATGTTGGGTGACAAGATAGACTCATTCCAGTACTACAATACAGTCACCTGTCAATGATCCCTGTGCCAATCCGCTAAGCATGGTCGATTGACAGCTTAATGTTATTGTAGTCCTGGAATGTATGTATGCATCTTGTCCACCAACTTGGCTGTGCTGACGTCATATTGAATACGGTCTATAACTTCAACTTCCTCTTTCCAAAACCCCTTCAGTCAATGTTGGGGGAATTGGTAAGACTGCTGATGACGATACCCCATTAAACAGTGGTTGGGTGGCGGGGGAACAGTTTTCCGAACATCGTTTCCAATGTGTCAACACTTTATTTCCAGCTTGTAGCCTCTCTCACGGCTCGTTCCCCCACTGTACATATACACATGTACATATCATACTACTCACTTGCTTCGGCCGTTTGTTGCGGAAATTGATAATCTGAACCTGGTCCCACACAATTATTGCACACGCAAACAACTCATCAAGGGTATAATGAATTCAATTTGAGATATTATAGAGTTGGAAGTGTCATTGCTACTTCCGGCTCAATTTCTACATTTTCTCCAAAATCGTATGCGTACTCAACGATACTCCCAACCACGATTCCCAATTCCCGGTAGACCGAACTACACCATTAATTGGTTGCTGCACTGAGGAGACCATCGATGTCCAATTGGATGACCGTTCGGACTGATTCAACATAACACAAAAGAAATTATTACAACCGGTATCTATGGGATATGCTAATTTTCTAGATGTTTCCGTCATTAATTTTTCTTAGTTGCATATTTATGTACGTCGAACAGTATCAACATAGAAAAGAAAATCCTACAAATCAACACACATCTGCAAGTGCATTTCGTTAGGGTTTCCGACACCGAAAAATATTTCCAAAAGGACCATATTGGCCGAGTTATGGCCGATTGAATTGTACCACTTTTTCATTTTATCCCAGATGTTTACTGGTTTTAGCTGTCTTTAGATACTACACATTCTCCAATCACATTTTTTTGTTTAGTGTTTCGTCATCAGCTCTCGACACCACTGATACTTTGATGATTGATGTGGTCTAGATATCTGCCTGCAGGCAGCAGTATGTCCTGTGTTTGCACTTTTTCATTTTTTTTTTTTGTTGGTAAAAACCCTTTTCCACTCCCGCCCCTTCAATTTAACAACATTCAAGTCAAAAACATGCTATTAACTTTTATGTTATATGCTCTTTGCAATGTGCTGACATTATTTCAATTTTTCCGAACTACCCATTTCGAATATGCTTTTTCCGTTACATCCTGCGCTTACTGCAAAGCAAAGTTACCAGGTTGTGCGATTTCCAAAACGCATTTTGCATACATTCACTCATCAGTCTTGCCGACGTAGGAAGATCTAGTTTGATGTTTGGACCAAGCAGGGCCCGTTCCCCAACTCTGTTGCGTAACCCTACGTGGTCTCTAACTGCATTCGTATATCCTCCATAAGACCTTTTCATACCAGCACACAGTGTTTGGACAAATTGGTCAACCCAGGCATAACATATATGCCCGTAATATTTTACGACTGAGTTTCGGGAACGGACCCCTGATCAATTCAGAAAACACCCGATTTCTTCCATTTTTTGTATTAGCCAATAGAATACAATGTGCCGCATGAGCTCTTAGTCAGTAGTTTGCATGGGTAATACCTGTGGTCCATCACGGTACACATACCACGTGTCATTAAAATCGTACTTTGCGTTTTGGTCAAAGTTTCCCTTTTGTTATTATCAATCATAAAAATATGCAAGATGAGTGCATTAATATGCATATACACAGATAGCATGCGTAAATAGTTGGGTCCCACACTCCCACATAATAAAGTGTCATAAAAAGTGGTCATGTTTCACTTTTTTATAAAAATTTGAAAGGATATCCATCATAAGCCTCCTAACACAGTGTACCCGAACGCCAAGAGTGCCCTTCATCTACGCGGCCCATCGAAATACACAAACAAAGCTTGGTAAGACGAGGTTAAATAAACGGTGATGGAATTTCAGAGTGTGAAGAAGACATAGCAATACTAGTGATGATAGGCAACAAACACATTTCAGTTCGATAAATGAGCCAGGAAGGAAAGTGCCTTGTTGGACATTAGCCAATTCATCTTGGCTGCTTTGGAGTTGGTGAGTGGTTTTTGAAACTGGAATTTTATATGACTCCCATTCCTGATCCTGAATGTACATAATCGATACGACGATCTGTAATGAACCTGGTGTTAAAATCTAATCACACAATCTAGGTCAATATAAGGGTTTGTACAGGCTGTAGTTTTTATTTTTTGAAACCTGTCCTTTAGTATTAGAGAAAAAATCTGGCCTTGTTTTTGCATCATCTACGCTCAAGACAACTCCTGAATCGCCTCATCTATGAATGCCATCTATTATTGCTGGTTGAAAGACTTCATGCGGAACGGATCAGATATCACAACCTATTGAAGATATTAAATCTCTCAGCCTCATAAGAATCCAGTCAGTCCCACAACAGCGAATACAATTGAAAACAATGACGTCATGCACTCTGCATTGTAAGGCCCATGATATACTTTCCAGTTCTCACGAGCGATTTCGGCGCGTGAGCATGCGTAACACTTTGATCTTGGGTCTAAATCCGGTATTGCGCACTCCAATCGCTCGCTGCACTGGAAGTATATCATGGGCCTTTAGCATTAATTTCCTAGGAAAAAAAGTCTAAGGGGCGGCTCCAGAGCTCAACCACCGGCTGCTCGTCGTTCCGCTGGGCGTTTCGGTTGGAAACTTGCAATGTTTCTATTGTTTCTTCCACCCTCACTGTGCCACAGCCTTTTTATTGTATACTTGGTTATTTTACAACATGCCCATTGTGTTCTCTATGCGGGTTTTTAATCGGAGGCATTTTGAAATATTAGAACAGCGTGGTGTACATAGATGGTTCACCACTTTTTCAGTACGACCGAAAACTATATTTAAGTCGAATCGATGCAATTACCATGTCTTTTTGAAAGATAGCTGAATGACATTACTTAAAGACTTTAAAATTTGAAGACAAAATTTCCCTTGGGTTAAAAAACGGTATCTAGGAAATACTTGTATTCCGTTAAAAATCAATATGGCGCTATAAAAACAATTTCCGGGGGTCCTAACCCTGTGTTAGGGCATTCTGTTTATTCATGACTGCGATTTTAATCAAACTCTTGCTGCGAAAGTTGGATGAATACTTCCCTGAGATTAAATTAACTTTTCATGTTTATAATTTAAAAACACCCTTTGTAAACTGCAGAATTTTACACCACTGATTTTGCGCCCATCTTGGATACATACATACATACATGCATGCATGCATGCTACAACATACATACATACATACATACATACAGACATACATACATACATTACATACATACATACATACATATAACCAAATGTGGAAAGGGTTTTTTAATAATGAAACGCCAGTCAGCTAGTGGTTGAGTTTTGAAACCGCCCCTAACTCTTAATACGACCCATAACAGCCTTCGCGTATTCCAATGTTTTGATATACCGCATCACTGCTAGGGCCCACGCAAAGTCCCTCTTTGCTTTCACCGTTATCTCATACGTCGAATAAGGTATCACCCAGCAAGACTCTGTACCTGGGGTTGTTCGCTCTTTATAAGCAGGTACGTCGTTCTTGGTGAACATTGAATCAAGATTTGTCAACTTGTAGTGATTGGTATGTACGTATAATCACACTTATTGGTGGGTGTCGCCCATGTTATGTGTATGTGTAGATCGTGTGGTGTAGCTCGATGGACGTACCTTTTCTGGAGCTAAAACCAGTGCAATGAAAACTCAACCATATCACAAACAACAATAGCAGAAAGAATGAAAGAAATCGTGCATTTATTAAGATCTACTCTAAACTGTAATTATATATAAAATAGTGTTGGATTTTGATCATGTGGAAATCTTACTCCCTAGTTGGTGTATGTCATATAAAAGAGTAAATATTTTACTTTGCAAACACTCTAAACAGTTAACTTAATGGACTAACAAAAGGGACAACTCTTGGGCAAAATCTTGGTCAAAGCTGATCAAATCTTACACATGTCGAGTAAATACTCCGCTTTGCTGCGAATAGACTGGGCTCTTTTCAGTTTCAATGCTTGAAAAGAATTATGCAGATAATTTGACCAAAAAGTTCCACGAATAAGCCTAGAAGTTAAGAGAAGATGATGGAATTGGATTGGTTACGTGTTAAGAATGCCAAATGGTCACCGCTGCATGACTGCATTGACACGGCAGCCAGATGGAAAGAGAAAGGTCGGAAGGCCCAGAACAACATGAAAAAGAACTGTTGAAAAGGAAAGAAATGTATATGGATGGAAAACATGGGCAGATGCAAGACTCTGTGCTAAAGAAAAGATCGAGTAGAAGAGTAGCATTGAGGCCTAATGAGCCAAACGACACGAAGAGGATTGGTAAGGTAACTTCGCTTTGCATAAAGATTTACTATTAAAAGATTCTCTAACATTGTATCAGAACAAGAAGGAAAGAAAGACGAGTATTGATCGCTCAACGCAGAACAAGCTATGACCTCAGAGCGATGTTCTTTATAGTTGTAGATCTCTCTGAAGACCCACAGTGTCTACAAGAGAATAAGAAAGTCACTTCTAATCTCTATTCAATTTTTCAGCAAATTCAAAGAGAAAGAAAGAAATTTAGGATACAATTGCCACAACCATGGCTGCAATTTAACACATCGACGGCATTTATATACCATGTTTACTCAATATTTTCGCGTGAATCTAATTTCGAAGTATTCGATTAAATATGTCTACTTACGGATTGAATCCGTTGTGGAACCTACGGTTGGGCTGTCATTTCCTTCGGCATCCTTATTTGTTGCGCGAATCCTAAGCTCGTACCTTGTACATGGAGTAAGTGATCCCATTTCGTAATTGCGCTGATTGTTTGGGACACGTACTTGGATTTTTTGTGATGACCCATACTCGTTATATGATGCAATGAAATCAGAAAGACCAGATGAACACTTTATCCAATCACTGTCGCTCGGTATCTGTACATTGAATAACACAGGAACACTTTGGATCAACAGTGGTGCAGACCATGTATTTGTTTAAGAACTAGCTCCTCAAAAAACCTTTAAAAAAGTTGAAGCCTACACAGTGAGCCAAAGAAGGTTTGAGAATTTTCTTGGTCAATTGAGGCTGCTATGTGTACTTTCACAACAATGGTGGAAAGTCGTCAAATTTCCTATTAAAGGGGCACTACCCGATTTTGAAAATCGTTTTGCGTTTTGCTGGGAGAGGAGAGGTTTACCAGTTCAACGTCCTTCCCCTTGGTCTTTCGACGGCTCCCAGAACCTTCACTCGAGTAGTCAAGGTGGCCGAGTTCCTGAGACGGAAAGGGAAAATTTCGTTGGCTGATGGTACCCCCAGCTCCTGCAGTCTATAATGGAGGAAGTTGTGTCGTTGGTGTGGACACTAGGCTTTCAAGTCGGCCTTGACGCCGTTACAGTCTCACATATATTTATAATGAAACTCAATTTTTATTTCATCTTTGTATGATATCTTATAACCCCTCAAGTGTAGTATAAGTTTCATTTAAAAATTCGACCGGGAAAGCGGTTTCCTTAGGCACCAACGAGAGTGAAAACACCTTAGGCACTTAAGTGTTAATGCTATATTTGTAACTTTTGCCCCATTATTGCGTATTTTTTAATTTATTCCTTTTGGGATTCTTTAAATGTCCATGGCCCGATCGCTAATAGCCTCGTCCCCAGAAGCCCCAGATTTTACAGTAAGTGATCAACACTTTGATATCAGATAGAAAGCTACTATTTTTCTCATTTACCCTGTGAAATCTTAGAGCCAAATGATGTTTGGTTGCCTTGGAAGTTATGAGCGAAATTGTGTCCCATTTTGGTCGACCAATATTAATTTTACACAGTACTCTATGTGGCTTACAAAATCACGTTTTTAGCTCTTGCATCGAAACGGATTAAAATATTGGCGCGAAACTTTACAAATGGGGTTTGGAGTGAAGGGCAATCTATCAAGATTAAATCGTGCCATCCCCCTTTAAGCATAATAGCAGTAGATAAATAATTCAAAGTTGATCAATAACACAATTCTTTCATTCTAAATCTTTCAAGGTTGAGGGAAGAATGTATAAGTTGTGACGGGCAGGAAATAAGCATGGAATGGGGGGGGGGGAGTGGGAGTATTGGTGAACTGCGTAAGAGGGTAGTGGAGGTGAGAAGTGATAGGGTGATGACAGTCGTAATGGTTTTGAGGAGGAGGTAGTGAGGCTGATATTCGGCTATAACCCCGCAGAGCGGTAGAAAACGCGAAGAGAAGGAACATTATTTTTTTATGATGAGATGGCAGATGAATGGGATATGCAAAGTGTGGGTGAATTGGTTCTGTGTGTTGGTGATTTCAATGGGCATGTGGGAAAGGGGATCGACGGGTTTGGGTGTGTTCACGGAGCGAACGGGTTGGGGAGAGAAAACTTGGAAGGAGCGATGTTTGTGATGGGAATAGTGTGTAAAGCGAATACGTGATTTACGAAAGAGGAGAAAAGGAAAGTGACCTTTAGTTCAGGGGGAAATGAGACAGAGATTGATTTTGTGCTTGTGGGTAAGGAGAAAAGAAAGCTTTGAAGAATGTTAAGGTGATTCCAGGGGAATTATAGCACAGGTTGGTGGTTGGGGATGTAGACAAGTGGAAGGTTAAAAAGGTGGTGAGGACGGTAGTGCTGGTGAGGAGGAAAGTATTGAAGCTGAAAGAGGAAGAGACAAGAAGGATTTTTGAGAAGAGAGTGGGTAAGCTTGTGGGGGCTGATGTGTCAGAGTTGTGGGGGTGCTTAAAGAAGGGGTGTTACAGACATGTGATGAAGTGTGTGGGAGAAAGAAAGGTAGGAGATAAGGAAAGATACCGGGTGGTGGAAATGAAGAGGTTGAGGATGCGAAGGGTAAAAAAGGATTCATATAATAGAAATGAGAAAACATGGTACGGAAGAGAATGAAGTGAGGTATAAGAGGTTGAAGAAGCGAGCAAAGAAAGTGGTTGGAGGCTATGAAGGAGGAGGCTGAGAAGGGGTAAGTGAGCTGAAGAGAATCCAAACAAGGGTGGTATAAGTTGTCAATGAAAACGGAAGGAAGAGATTGTCGAAGGGGAACGATCTAGAGAGGAAGTGATGGAAAGTTGAATTTCATTGAGAAAAATAGAAGAAGAGTCTGGAAAGAGCATATGGAGAGAATTATGAATGAGAAGAATGAGTGGGGTCAGAAGGTAGAGGCTGATGTGGTGAAGGGGACAGTTGAAAGGGTCGGTAGGGAGGAAGTGGTGAAAGTGGACCTTCGGAAGTGAGCGTTGAGATGAGTATTGCGAGTTGGTGGGATGATATGAGTTGTATCAGAGAGTGTTAGATGGTGGAGGAATACCGGAGGAGTGGGCTGTGAGTGTGGTTCCAATTTTTAAAGGAAAAGGGGATGCAAGGAGTTGTGGTGCGTATAGGGGAGTGAAGTTGCTGGAGCATGCGATGAAAATTGTGGAGAGGGTAATAGAGAATAGAATTAGGAGGATAGTGAAAGTGGGTGAGATGCAATTTGATTTTATGCCAGGGAAGGGAACGATAGATGCAGTGTTCATTTTGAGGAGGCTGCAAAAGGAATATCGAGTAAAAGGGAAGAAACTGTGTATGTGTTTTGTGGATCTGGAGAAGGCTTTTGATAGAGTACCGAAGAAAGTGATGGAGTGGACGATGATTAAGAGGGGTATACCAGAAGTAATGGTTAGAGCGGTGATGAGTCTGTCTGTAGGAGTTTGAGGTGAAGGTGGGTTTGCATCAAGGTTCTGTGCTGTCGCCGTTAATTTGCAATTGAGATTGACGTGGTTACGGAAAGTGCAAAAGAAGGTTTGATGAGCGAGATGTTGTATGCTTATGGTTTGGTTTTAATGTGCGAGACAATGGGGGGTTTGAGGGAGAATTTTTGGAAGTGGAAGAAGGCATTTGAGAGTAAGGGTCTGAAAGTAAACCTTGGGAAGACGAAAGTGATGGTGGATCCATGTGGAATATGTGGAAAGAGAGTAAAAGCAAATTTAATGTGGAGTGAGAAGTGTGGGAAATGGATTCATGGAGATGCAAAAAGATGAAGAGAGTTACCCAAGCTTGGCAAGAGATTTTGTGTGGAAGATGTAAGAAGGGAGTTGGAGGAATGCGGGAGGAGGTGGAAAAGTTGTGTGACGAGGTGGAATCGCTGAAGGAGTTCACATACCTAGGGGATAGAGTTAGTGCGGGTGGTGGATGTGAGGCAGCTGTGACATCTAGAGTAAGCTATGGGTGGGTAAAGTTTAGAGAATGTGGAGAGCTGCTGCACGGGAGAAGATTTCATTTGAAGATGAAAGGAATGGTGTACAAGAGAGATCGATGATGCTGTATGGGGTGAGACATGGTGCCTGAGTGAAAATGAGATGGGGATTCTGAGAAGGACAGAGAGAGAGAGAGAGAGAGTAATGATGAGAGCAATGTGTGGTATGAAGTTGATGGAGAGGAAGAAGACTTGAGGACTTGATGAAGATGTTGGGTTTGGAAGAAGCGGTGGACCGATTGGCGAAGGCGAATGGTATAAGATGGTATGGGTACGTGCTGAGGAAGGATGAGGAGCATGTTTTAAAAAGGGCTTTAAGTTCGAGGTTGGTGGTTTGAAGAAGAGGGGTCGACCAAAGAGGACATGGAAGAAGCAAGTGGAGGGTTGGGTTGAGGATGGAGGATGCATTTAATCAGGTGAAATGGAAGGAGGGAGTAAGGGTGATTGCTACGAGTGTGAGGTGAATCCGGCCACCCCCATGTTACGGGGACAAAACCGTACTGCTAGTGTCATCTGCCGTCGCGGTTTTTTAAAGGGGCCAAAGGTCAAGTGAGGTCACCAACATGTGGGTCACTGCCCAAGGTCCATTGTATGCAAGTATCATGAAAATGTGCCCACATACCACAGACAAAAGATAAACAATACAAAAGTGATGCTTTTTGACTTTGAAATGCAAAAGACTCAAATATGATATTTCAAAATCAAAATGGAAAATTTAGCAACTTTTCACCACTTTTATAAAAGTACATGTACACATAAGAGATTTGGAATCAGCACCCCAAAATTGACCAAGAATCGCTCATCAACCTCCTGTGGGTCTCTGTGTAGACCCCCCTAAAAATTACCACCCGTAACTCTCCAACTATATCAGAGAACAAAACATTCATGATGATGATTGCAGAAAATGATAACACCACTGCTATACACAAAGCTCCTTTGGGCAATGAAGGCACGTTTTTCTTCTGCCAGGCAGAAGATTAATCCTGAATTGACCAAACCCTCATGCAGTGGTACTCAGTTCTTATTGTGTGTATACAGTCCATCCATTGTTTACACTTCTCAGCTGTTACTGATACTGGCTGTTGAGTTCAAGAGTCTCATATTTCCATGCATGGCCATGGTCAGTGATATACATACCCTACCTGCACCACTAGTGATAGTGACATTCCCTGCTTGTCTATGGTTAGTTTTAAAACATGGCTTGGTGTGAGGGCGTTATGAATGTTATCTTTAAAAGCACACCACAATTTAAGAGTGTAAGAAACTAATCAAAAGAGCTGCCATTACCGTCCAATATAACATTACGGAGGTACTTCCTGTGCTTGTGACCGACGTAATTGTTGGTGATGATATCGGTTCTGTGAAGAACAACGGATTTCGAATATGTCAATATTATGATACGAATATAACAACACCAACGACAACGACGACGACAACAACAACAACAACAACAACAATAATAACGTTAACAAGGATCTCAGGGGAAATGTTATTATTCATTAGGTTGTAATGAAGTCTTTTTGTATTTAAATTAATATTCATATCCTTTGTTATTCTAGTTAATTTGTATAAATTAATATTCATATCCTTTGTAATCCAAAACGGAATAAACCGCAATACAACGGATACCTTAGGGGGAAATTTTGCCCTAACATCGTAATGAGTGAATAACAAAAGCCAATTTCCACCTAACCACCTACACAAGGCTGTAGTAATAATAATAATAATAATAATAATAATAATAATAATAACAATAATATTATTAATAATAATAGTAATAATAATAATAGTAATAATAATAATAATAATAACTCTAACATGATAGTTTTGGGGAAAGTTACAATGAGCTCTTATAGTTATTTAAATTAATTAATATTCATATCCCTTGTTATTCTAGTGAATTATCTTTCATTTGCATAAATTAATATTCATATCCTTTGTTATCCAAAACGGAAAAAAACCGCAATACAAAGGGAGGCGTTAGGGGGAGGGTATATTTCGCCCTAACGCCGTAATGAGTGAATAACAAAAGCCAATTTCCCCCTTACGCACATGATAGCAATATAACGTTAACAATCATGTAAGGGGGAAATTTTATTCATTCATTAGGTTATGAGTTCTTTTCTTATTTAAATTAATTAATATTCATATCCTTTGTTATTCTAGGGGATTATCCTTCATTTGCATTAATTAATATTCATATCCTTTGTAATCCAAAACGGAATAAACCCAGGGATACGTTAGGGGGAAATGAAAATTCGCCTTAAGACCGAATCATGGACTATTGTATTCTCCTTGTCACATGATTAAAACATGTATGGTTTGCCTAACTTTTGACCTTTAGTTTTAGGAATATAGGCCAAAATTCTTTTAAGGTCATCGTGGGGTAAAATTTCAAAAACAGTCCGATTTTAATTAAATTAATCCCAAATTACTTGTACATGTTGTGCGGTCATATTATAGGAAAAATGCTCATTCACTCCATCTTCATCTTTTAAATATTGACCTTATAGGACAGTGGCTTTTGACCTCCCAAAGACCCTGTAGAAACCTGTCATAATGAGCCCTATAACTAATGTGCAGGAATTACTATTTACTTCAACTATGTAATATATCCTTTCAGTTTATACACAACGAGACGAACACTTTTGACAATAATCGAGCATTCCTGAAGCTTTACCAACCCCCCATATGACCTTGAAAACCGTTATTTTCTATAGTATAAACGATAGTCCATCCCAGATAGGGCACACTATACATTTTAAATCCTTATACACGACAAACATTGGTATACATTTGAAGACAATATTGGACCATTATAAAATTGACCCCTGTACAAACTTTACCCCCTTATTAATCAAATAAGCACAAGGTGGACTCTTGGGGACTTTGATATATTGTTGCTCTACAACATTAGGAAGCTATCCTGAAAAAAATCAGCTACGGTTTAATTTTATTTCCGGGTGTTTTTCTAATAATCTTGGACTAATAAAGGCAACTCATGCGTAAATACAATAGATACACAATAGAAACGATCAATATCATGTTATTGGAGTGATCCTGGGATAGTAAATCTGATGCTGTAATATCATGCAAGTTATTTACGAAAAAATATCGCTGCCCCCTTTTGAGATTTAGAATGTCACTTTCTGTGTTAGAAAAGAAGTGCTGAATTACAAATACGATACTAGTGGCTTTCAAAAAGCCATTCTATGGATAAAACACCCTATAACAACGTTGACTTAAAAGTTATACATTTCTGACTTTGGCTCGTAATTTGCCATATAGGGAGGTAACCAAATTTTGGCTGGTGTACTGAAACAAATCAAATGTAGACATTGTATAGAGTCTAGCAAAATATATAAACGCAAAACATCAATGGTCATTGGGCAGCACAAGAATCGCGGTCCCTGCTCTCCGATATTCATTTGATATTGTATTGGGGGACCGTAGTGCACATATCACGTGTGAGTGTGCAAAATCGTGTAGATTTAGTCGTACATCCCATACTTTACACGAGGGTAATATTTGAGAATGTTTAGAACAAATATTAAACCAATTAAAATTTCCAAACGTTATTGTTACACTTGCAAAGGGACACTAGTTTCCCAACAATATTCGCTACTTTTTGACCAAAATCTATCATTTAAGAAAACAAAATAAAGGTTTGAAATTGGTATGTGGTTATAAAAGTTAAATCATATCATAATGTGTAATATTTTTAATATATGTTGTAATGTTTAGCATTTTTGTATAAAACATGAAAATACCAAGCTGATTTGAATGTAGGTGGCGGTTAAAATTTCAAAATAGATTTGGGTCTTGCCCATTCAGTAGTGGCCTTGGCAACCGACAGACTAAAACGGAGGCAGAATTTCACTTTCCCAGGGGCTTACTTAACGAATCGATTACAAGTTTTTTCAATTAAAAACTCATGGGAGATCGTTAAGGTAAAAGACAAAGATTTCGGATGGAATGGATTTATATTGAATCAATTTTTTTAAATGTCATTACATTCCGATATTGTGTTTCATATATTAACATTTTATTTCTCCACTATGCTTCTATAGGCTGCTGTTTGCTATTATTGTCCCCTCTGCCGATAAAAAATAAACTTCATACACATTTATTTCAAAATCTCTACTCTCTAAAATGTTGAAAAAGAGTGAAAAATCGAGTAAATCTTAATTCACTCGAAAAAGAGGGTAAACACTCAAAAATTGTTGCATGTGTTGGTTAATCCACTCCAAAAAAGAGAGAAATCACCGAACTTTCACTCCAAAAAGAATGAGAGTGAACACCACTCTAAATGGTGTTGTCCTCCATGTTTAAATCTTTAAAGAGTAGCATTCACTCCATTTTTGAGTGATAATTATAGAACGGTGTGAAATAGTGAAAGTTGCCACATACCAAAAAGGCAAGGGACGTTCACTTTAAGCGACGTTGGAATGTTAATGGAGGACAACACATTTTAGGAGTGGTTGTTCACTCTCACTCTTTTTTCACTCTTTTGGAGTGAAAGTTCAGTGATTTCTCTTTTTGGAGTGTGAATTACCAACCATGCAACATTTTTCGTGGGTTTACACTCTTTTTCGAGTGAATAGATTCACTAGTTTTGGTAATTTCAGAGAGGTACACAGATTATCGTTATTAACGATAACAGATTCGTCACCAAATAAACTATAGTATAAACAGATTTAGTCAAAAAGTAATCATGAAATGCAAAACCCTACCATCACACCGTTTGTAGTTCAGCAGTTGTAATTTTCCCATGCGGACCTTCAAACCAGGTTATTCAATTCTGCTCGATTTATCACCACAGCAAAGTGTCAACTGGTATCAGGAGACAGATTTCGTGCAGTAGCTTGGGTTTCGATTGACCTCTGTCTGGACGTCATGTCCACCACCGCAGGCCCATAAATCAGTCGGTATAATTCTGCAGGGCCTTGCCGTAATCAATGTTATGATTCCCCCTATTCCGCCAAGTGGTAATACTTCCAGTAGACAGGGCATATACTGCAGGCATCGTCAATAACTACAGGCAAAAGCTATTTAAAATATCGAAATGGTGTAAATTAGAACCGATTGATTGCAATAATACAATGCAATGCTTGCACTAATTCTGCTATTTGTACATTATACAGGGTTTAGGGCGACTTCAAAAATTAAATTTCATGTGATGACAATAAAAATCATTTCCAATCGACGAACGGGCGTAACCGAAAGGCAACCGGTCATTTGAGTGGGGGGGGGGGAATGTCGGACACGAATCTGCTCGATTTGGGCATTGGGGATTCCCAAACGATGCATTAGGGCATTCGTACGTTTATTTTTTCTACTGCAGCCTCGGTCCCATGTGACGTTGCAAAATCACCTTTAAACCTTCGTTCAATACATCTCTAGTAATATCATGATATTTAGGAAAATTATTCCTTGGCACTTCAAAATCGTGATAATATCATGATAATTTAGGAGAAAGGTTATTGACTTCAAATTCGTCGGGGTTAGTGGATAACCCCGCTGCAAAATAGGTAATTTCCAATAACCGGGTCATTTAGATTTAAATGGGGATGGCCCGATTTAAGGATCTGAAAGTTTTCATCTTGTAGATTGGCCTTCAACTCCAAAAACCCATCTTTAAAGTTTCGCAGCACGGATATTTCAATCCGCTTTGAGGCGAGAACTACAAACGTGATTTTGTAAGCCCATAGATACGTGTAAAATTAAATATTGGTCGACCAAAAGTGCGCACATTTTCGCTCATAATTCAAAACCACAACTCTTAGCTCTGAGATGTCACAGGGTAATGAGAAAATATTAGCTTTATTCTGATACCAAACTGTTGACCACTTACGGTAAAATCTGGGGCTTCTGGGAACGAGGGGCTATTAACGATCGGGCATTGACCTTTAAATATTCGTGACCAGACCTAGCCTTAAGTCAAGTCTGTGTGTGACCGTTCGATATGCGTAAGAGCGCCCTCCTACCGTTGAGTCTTTGAATAAGACTAGCACTCGGGTTACGCCGTTAGTTGATGCTGTTCTGTTGCTGTTAGGTTGGCATGTCCTATCTCCCTGACTTGAGTTTGAAGCCGCCCGTAGTTTTGTTACCTGGTGTTTACAATAGGTTCTTTAACGGCATAATGCAATCCTCTATAGCATCCATGGACGTTAAATGCGTTGAAAAAATACTGCTCAGGCTCGCTACGCTGGAGCTTCAATAGCTCAATTTGAAATTTGAATGCAGAACGTAAACATTGGAAATGGCCGCGTACACCTCCGGGGTACACCTAGACGACAAACATCACCGTGTAGCACTTTACCTGAAGGTGAACGTGGAAGAATCTAGACTACATAACAGAAGTGAGGCCACGTGTTGTAGCACTAAAATCGACCAACATATTGAGATTGTATTTTAGCGAAAAAAACTGTCAAAAGAAAAGTCTTCGAAGATTCAGCAAGTCTGAACTCAACCTGGTTAACTGAATTCATAAGGCATGAGTGGAGTGCATTCGTGGACCATTAATAAATTATAATATGCATTAGCGGGGCCGCTGTGAGCACGAGCGCTTTAGAAACCATTAACAAAAGAATTGGCTTAAAGAATGTGTATTGTCTAAAACGAAGTTAGAATCCGTGGATAAATTGAAAAAGTCATAACTCAGTAAATATGTGTACTTTGTAAATATATATTTTTTTTCTGTGTCGGAAACCTAAAGAAATGGACTTCTCAGATGTGTATTAATTTGTGTATAGTTTACTTTTTTTCTGTTCGTGAAATAGACGGCATTTTGAGGGTTCTCTTTTTTGAGACACCCGGTATTACCAATACGTGAACAGGGAGACGTAGCTCCACAACAACAACATGAAGAATTCTTAACAATAAATATCAATACAACCTTTAGAAAAAAATATATATAGAAACAATTAAGACTCTTATATCCTAACCCTCGTACCTTGCTGACAGTCGCTTCCAGCCCATCCTTGAGCACACTGATTGTTGTCGCATACGCCGGTTGATCTATCACATTCAGCTCCATCAAGGCAGTGGCATTTATACTTGCATAACTCACCAAAATACCCCGATTCACACGTGTCTGGTACTTGTGGTCGTAATGTTTTTGCGACGCCGTGTAGCGAGTTTTTTGCGACTCCCATATGGTCGATTTTTGCGACGCCGTGTGTCGAGGTTTGTATGTGGGGTCGAGGTTTTTGGGCGACGCCGTATGTCGGTTTTGCGACGCCGTGTGTCGAGGTTTTGTATGTGTCGAGTTTTTTTTTGCGACGACCGTGGTGGGCGAGTTTTGGACGGTATGTGGCCGAGTTTTGGACGTTGTGTGGCCGAGTTTTGGACGGTATTGGCCGATTTTTGGGACGGTATGTGGCCGATTTTGCCGGTATGTATGTTGCCGAGTTTGGATGGTATGTGGGCGAGTTTTGTGTTTTTTAGAGCTTGTTTCCACATTGGAATTATTTGTCCAATTATTGAGATGTTGATGATGGATGTTGATTTTTTAATATGATTATGACAATAAATCAACTTTGTAATAACACCTTAAGATGGGAGCTGCACAGATTATCAACTTTGTAATACAACTTAAGATGGTAGCTACACAGATTTATCTCGCAAAGTACCAATCTTTATAATTTCATGTCTGAAATCTGCCCATACTTTTTATGAAGAAAACTTAACGGTGGAATGTTTATTTTGTGGTTTTGCTTCCTTTAGTGTTGTGCGCCTTGACCTTACAACCGCGACGGGCCACTGTTAAGCCATTATTTATTCTGCACTATGGCCGAATTTTATCTTGTTTGTCACGATTTTCTTTCTATCACGTCGAACCTAGGCTGAGGCCAAACGAAGTTAAGAGATTATTTTTCTTCTCTTGTGCATGTACTTCCATGCATTTCAAGTTCGATTTACGTGATCTTAAACGAGTTCGAGAGGGGGTGACGATGCTGTGCGGTGGCAAAGAACCCTGTCAGGTCGTCCCGATTTTTGTTTACACGGAACATTTTCTGAGATCATCTGATATTAAAACAAAAATATTATAAAAAAATATAAAAATAAAAAAAAGGTAAAAAAAAAGCAGTGAACAAAAAAAGACACCAAGAAGCAGTTCACATGCAGTACTATTTAATTAAAGACAAAAGAAGAGAAAAGAAGAAAGAAAAAAGACAGAAAAAGTTCACTTGTTCCGTTTGTTTTCTTTAATCCTCCTTTTTTTCTTCAAATATTTAGTTTAAATAATCTCTTGTTCATGTGTCTCCTGGTTAGCCGTACTACCTTTGTAAACATTTTTTATTTACACACGTTCGTCCCGTTCACCTTGTTCTGCTTGATAACCTTTATTTAAAAAGTCTTTTGTCATCATTTTGCTCTTTAAATTTAAATACATTTTGTTTTAAAAACAATTTACTGTTCTGTTACAATTCATGTTAACATTAAATCATTATTGATTTTTTAATTTACTTTTTAACACTTATTTTCTCAAAATCATCGAATCTTTTATTTTACTCACGTTACGGTACTTTTGAGTGTTTACTATTTGGGACAAAACCGAAGTGCTTAAAAAATTGTTTTCTGTTAGAAAATACATGACACGTCATCTAGCAGTCTGGTGTTCTTGTGCGGAGCAAAATAGGGAGTGTTCATTATACTTGGGTGGGGGGGGGGTTGGAAAAGTGGGGGGGGGCTGAATTGTTTTTCGGAGGTAAAAAAGCGGGGTTGGTAAAAAATAAATCCACCAAAGAGGGGTCTGAGTTTTATGCCCAAAAATTTCACTCACCCTTTTATTATTTACCCTTGCTTTCAAAAATTTCCGCGCTCCCGTATTTTTCTCAACATATGTCATGAATTCCAGTTGAAAATATTACATTTTCACAAAAATCTTAAATGAATTTCAATTTGGATGTGTTTATTTTGGTTTCAGTGGCATCATGAATATTTCATAGCACCCAAGACTATTACCGTTTTTTACCCAGAGTTACTCATTACTGGTAATATAGAGTAAACCATCCTCTGGGGACTGGGGTAGCTTTTGGACTAGCAATTCGGAAATTCGTCGTGTTGGTTTTTTTACGAGCATTGACCGGCCGACGTCAACCTAAATCGAGCATGGTCTCGTGTTATAAACCCCTGACTTTCCAGTGTAGCATCACATTTTTAATTTAATAAAAAATACATTAACATATTACATTTCCGTTAATTTTAGCTACGGCGCATTCAAGCAGTGCCCTCGCTATTTGTTTGTGCATTTATATAGGGGCCGTCTTTGACATGTTTGAACAAAAATCGTCAAAAGTTAAAAAAAAAGTTTGAACAATTGTCTGGGCAACCTTAAAAAGCCGTGGCGTAGTGGTGCATAAGCGTGCGCTGTCCCGTAGTAACCTAAGAGAGGCCCGCCAAAACGATGGGTTGAAGTATAAAAAAAGGGAAAGCTAAAAAATGAAGGGAAAGGAAGGAGCGTGAAAGAGGAGAGTTGCAAAAGAAAAGAGGGAGGGGAGGGAAAGGGGAGGAAAAAAGAAAAAAAATCAAAAAAGAGCGAAGAGATAAAATAAAAACATGATATATAAGGAAAATGACAGGCAGTCTCTATTTTCATAAAAGTCCATGACTTAACCCTCGTCTTCCTAGTGGGGGGGGGGGGGGTAAACCACCACCCCTAACGTATTTTTTGTTCTTCCCGGTACCCAAACGCAAGTAAAGCTACCTAGCGCACTAGGTATTTCATTACATCCTTTTGCCGTCATTTTGTGGGGGCGAAAAAAATTTGGGGGTACCCCCCCTAACAACCCCTATAAGGGTATGGTGGATCCGTCAAAGTCCGGAGGTAGGGGGGGGGGGTGGTTGTCACCATCGGAAATTTTTTAGTGCCATTTTTGAAAAATATCTTCAGGTTTGGGTGTTGCACTGTAAGTGGTCAGGTGTAAATCATCAATTTTCCCCTTCTTTATAAGCAAAAACCCCCGGTTAACATAAATCTTTAAATTCCTAGTATTTGGACTTTTTTTAGCTAAAAATCACTTTTCCCATTGTTGCCTGTCCCGATTGCGTAAAAACGTCATTGTGACTGTCATACAAGGCCGATTTTTCATGATTTTGGTATCAATGGATAAAGAAACCCCTACCCTATACCATAGTAACAAACAATCAACTTTGGGTGGGCGTTTCTCAATTCCCAGTTCATGAGGGGGGTGGTAACCCCCCCACACCACTTGGAAGACGTGTTACGAAAATACCTTAGGAAGACGAGGGTAAAGTTTATTCGTATAGCCATTTAACATCGTCTTATTCTTATCTAGCAACAAATCAAATCAAATAAAAAAAAAAAAAGTGAGAAGGAGTAACAAAAGGAAAGAGTGTACCGAAATAATTCGCAAAATGAAAGGATAGGAAAGGAATATAGAGGAACTGTCCATCAGTGAACAGGCAAAAAAGGCTGGTTTACAAAAATCAGTGTCTAAACCGACGTTACCTCTTTGCATTAGGCATTGAGTACATTGTCCACATACATGTTAGATTTGAACCATTTAAAGGGTTGAAGACTAATATGTGGGCCCAGAATAATTAATTATTTTCTTTTTTGATTCATATTAAAAAGTTATTACTTGTCAAAAGTTCTAATTGTGCATTTTTTTTTAATTTTTAAACAATAGAAATAAAAGAAGAATAGAGGTTTGTTTACGAAAGACCTTACCATCAACACTTAATTGTAAAAAAATGTCATAATGTCATTAACGTAATGGAATGCATAACTGTATAATATATTCAAAATAAACTCAACATAAGATATCAACATAATCATAATGACAATAATTCAATGTGGAAACAAACAAAACCTGCCACATACCGTCCAAAAACTCGGCCACATCCGTCGCAAACTCGGCTCCATACTGAAACTAACTAACTCGGCCACATACCGTCCAAAACTCTGCCACATACCGGAACACTCGGCCCACATACCGTCAAAACTCGGCCACACGGCGTCGCAAAACTCGAGCCACAACGGCGTCGTCGCAAAACTCGACCACATCCAAAACTCGACACACGGCGGTCGATAAAAAACAAAAAACTCGACATACAGCGTCGCAAAACTCGCCATACGGCGTCGAAAAACTCGACCACAAACAAACCTCGACACACGGGGTCGCAAACTCGACATACAGCGTCGCAAAACTCGCATAAATGACTGCTGTGGCTTGCCCCGGCCCATCAATAGCAATGGGACAATATTCCTCGAACTATACACGAATCCGACGTCGACTATTTATCGCCCCTACGCCGTTGCGGCGCACTCACCATCCCCCATGACTGGGGGGCATCTTTTGCATTTTTTCTCGTTAACAACAGCGTTTTACGTGGTACGTGTTTTACCCAAAGAAGCGATAATTTTGATCAGTTATGACGGCAAAAAACCACCACTATTTCACTGTGTATCCATTTGTCATATCCATCATGGGCGGCTCAGGAAAAAATGTAAATTTCTTGCTGCACAAATAGCGATAAAAAGTTAAAAATGGAAACGAACTGCGTGCGAATTCAACTCGCTAATTGACACAATGAAACAATCCGGGGGGGTAGGACACATGCCAACCTACCAGCAACAGCAAATTCAAAACGCATCCCAACTTCCTGATGCTAGTCTGTTTCAAACCCTGAACGGTAATGAGGGCGCTCTTACGCATATCGAACGGTAAGCTAACGGTTACACATACATACAGACTTACTAAGAACTAGTCCTGGTCACGAAATATTTAACTCTTATGACCGTTATTGGAAATTAACACTATTTTGCAGCGAGGTTAATCACTACCCCAACGGATTTTTGAAGTCAATAATTTTTTTTTTTCTTAATTTATCGGATATTACAAGTCTTTTGACAAAGGTTTACAAGAATTATTTTTTAATGTCACGGGACTGAACTGCCATAGTAAATGCATGTAGCGATTTCCCCAAATCACCGGTTGGAATCCCCAATGCCCAAAATCGAGGCAGATCGGTCCTACCCCCCCCTGAAACATTATCGTATCCTTTCAGTCAAATACCACATTGTAACTCGCTGGTCATTTCAGTGTACTGATAGTCGCAGGCGTAGCAACCTTCCATGCACAAACTAACTAAATTTTTGTTAGATATCTCCGAAATCGATCACAGGGGCACGGAAGGGTCCTTTCTAAAACACCAACAACCCAACCCGCATCGGAAGATGTCACGTTTTTCAACAAACCGATCGTTCTTTGGGCAATATTCAAGTTTTTCACTTACACGGGAAATATACAAAAACATTTTTATTGTTACTTTATTTGGTCGATGTTTAAATTTACTGAAAATATTTTTCTCACGCGCTGTTTTACCAATTTTTAACACGTATTCTAACCATAAGCGTTCATTCTCTGTCACGCAAAGTGGGCGAGATAACCTTGCATTTTACAACAACAGTAAGACACATGCCCTGTAATTGCAGTTTAGGCCAGTCCCTGACAATCATCTTCCATAAATCCATGGAATAAATCGGTGAAATTTTTGTTAACAATTTGCAAAAAAGGTAGTTTAATTCTTATTATCATTATTATGGGCTTATTATTCGTTCTTTAAGCAATATGCGGCGTGTGTGTACTGTGTCCAGGTGTGTTTGGTGGCCGGGTGCCCCCAGTATGGCGGCGACTAGAGGGTGGTCCCTTTCGAGGCTTCCCCGTCGGTTCGTGTATACAGAGATTAGCTCAGGTTTGCGCATTGACATAAATAACCTTGTGGACAGTTATATGTCGCGACGTCTTGACGCCCTCATTCATGCCAGGGTGGTCATACTTGGATATTAGTGACAGATGACATTTCAACGTACTATTGAACAGTTGGGATCTTGTTTGCAATGATCTTCATCGACGTGTGACTTGGATCCTATCCCTATTGAAAGATTGATTAGACAATCTTGGTCCCTTATATCACCAGAATTATCAACGAATCTTTGAGTTTGGGATTTAACCATAATTTTATAAGTGAATGTGACCAGCTTACAAAAGCATGGCATATAATTTAATGATCTGAAAATTATCGAAACCCATTGCGAACTTGATGTTATTTTCCAGAGACAGCTCACTCCAACTGAAAATCTATCTGCATAAAAATGACAGTTTGTTCTAATATGCAATCAGCATATCGCCAGTTCCATTCACGGAAACAGCCATGCTTCTGTAGTGAATGATCTGGCTTTTGGCGTTTAGACCACGCATGGAAGCAGTTAATTTGATTCTGCTTGATTATTCTGCCGCATTTGACACCATCACCCATTACATCTTTTTCGTATCGTCTACAAAAGTCGGTACGGCATTGTGAGCACTTGTTACTATGGTATTAATCCTATCTTAATAATCGCGTCCCCAAGCTGTTGGCTGAATATCCGAGACGGAGAATTGTGCATTTTCTCTAATACAACTCGCACGCTTCCTATCTACCAGCTATTGTAATCGGTGATGCCAGAATCCCAACACAGGGCAGACTCTCTAGAATCTTGGGTTTACACTTGTCGGTACATTCAACTGAAGATCCAATTAGGAACAATCGGCATTGCTCTGCGTCTTTTGGAATCTACAAGATTGTAATGATCCGTAGGTATTTAGATCAACCAACCACAGAACTCTGGTTCATGCTGTTGTGTCCACTCAGTGGCGTAACCAGACCTTTGCAAATGGGGGGGCTTGGAAGGGGGCCAAGGCTTTTTTTTTGAGGGGGCAAATTTGGGTCCTTCTCCATAGACAATGGACAAAAAGTCAGTGGCATTTGGGGGGCTAAGGGGGGGGGGCAAGAGTCGTGTTTGGGGGGGGGGGGGGGCTTGCGCCGCCCCCTGCCACCCGCTGGTTAGCCCACGGTGTCCACTAGATTTTACACCACGGCAGGTAGCAAGATCGGGATTAGGGAGTAGTAGTATTGTGCGCCATGCGGCCCTAGCAGCACTTGGGAGCCATGGGGGACCTGAATTGGGATCGACCACAGGGTCTATTCGATGGTGCGGATAGGGGGAATGGGTTTGGTGATTTCCCGCGCATTACAGCCCTTATTTAAAAAACTGACAGCCCCACTCTTGTATGGTTATACATCTAGGGGGAAATGATTTAGCCCCACATGTCTGGGCAGCTAAATAGCTGGTACAAATGGGTGTCAGTGGTTGCAGGCGCATACCCGGATTCAAATTTTTATTTTCAGCATTCTCCCGTGTCGACGTGGAATACAGAGGCGCGATGAGCAAAAAGTCTCGTGGGTGCCAGTCGCGCGTGTAACAGACAGGCGAGAAAGGTCGATGGGGCAAATCAACGGAACATTTATATCGCGGCACCCTCAGTTTTCTTTAGGGAACTAGTATGTTTGCCTATACGGTTGTGCACTTGAGCCCGAAGGGAATACAGTATTTCTTGATAGTTTGTCCGCTGCCCTTCATACCGTAGCTATTAAGTGTACGTCGTTTGTTGAACGACATACAAGGCAAGAACACATGAACATAATCTAACCAAGCAAATTGGTTTTGCAATACAATTTACAAAAGGTTGGCGGATTCGCCGTCGCTCATTTTTGGCGGATGATCTAGCTCAAAAAGCAGACGAAATTATAACTTAGTTCGTTGTCGTGCGCTGAGAGTATGAGATAAACATCGATCTGGTACATAGTGCGTTATGTTAATCTCCAAACATTTGTATTTAATGTTGTGAGGGTCACGCATTCGGGTGTAATTAGTGACGATAATTGGCGATTCTCTTTGTGTGGCTAGTGGAGCGTAAAGACAATAGTAATTTATACTATCTCGTGTGAGGATAAGTAAACTTATCACGTGAGATGATAACTTTAAAGAGGTAGACGATCTTGATTGGTTATACTTATCTCGTGTGAGGATAAAGAGCTTATCACGTGAGATGATAAGTTTCAGAGTTATAAGTATTCCATTGTTATACCATATCGTGTGAGGATAAGTAAATTATCCCGTGAGTATAAGTTTTTCGAAGTTTAACTTCTTGATCGGTATGGCCGAGCCTATAATGGTTTATAGTAACTGTCATCTGGTCATTGAGCTGGGGTATCCGTCATTTACATTAGTTGTTGCATTAAACGGGCTATGTCCAACTTCTAACCATAAAATAGATCTTTATGTCTTGAGCTATTTCAGCCAACCTTTATTAGTATTTTAAGGTAGTTGTGTTTGGATAATTCTCTGTTGTGTGGTCTTCTTTCAGTCATATTGCACTTTAACAACGTGTGTACAGCGAAGACTTGTCTGACTTTGACAGACCGTTTGACATTCTCGCCTGTTGAAAATCTACGTGGCAAAAGTTAAAGATCGCTCCGTTCAAATCAGATGGTGAGTAGTTTTGGTGGCAAATGGTCATTACCGAACCTCTTTCTTTGTAAATAATGAAATGTTAAAATCATTAGGGTATATTAGTTTATATGTATTTACATTTAATTTAGCGATTAAGAACAGAAGAACAGTATTTTGTTTGTGTTGTTGTGATTATGTACCATCGCGTAGATTATTTGTTGTTAGCGCTTATAGTGTCAATATTAACAATGTATCGATAAATATTAATTTTGATTTCAATTTCACGTGGTACATTAATTTACTTGCATCAGCGTTGCCTCTTATCCCCCCAAACTTTGTAAATTCTGCTATATTTTACTTGACGATCCTGTACATGGGAGGTTTGAAAGTCAATTTAAAAGGGATTACAGCGTTTGCTAATCCGAAAACACGAAAAACTCATCAAAATTCATGTTTTTGTATTTTGTTACGGCATGGATAGGCAAATACATAACCTGCAAGTGGTTGGCTTGAATCCGGGTATTAAAGACAAGGCTAGTACTTTGTATCGATTCGTAATTTCGATACGTGCGTTATCAAATTCGACTTGAAATCACAAAAGCCTTTCTCGGTGAATATCCCAGACTTTTAAGCGTAATATTGAGCACCATGACAATAAAGTTGAC
>JAMKCH010005787.1:0-35346 GCA_023653785.1 Ophioderma brevispina
ACCATATTTTCCTCTGGCTATTGTGCGTCTTTAGATTTCAATTTCGGTGGGCCCCAGGCACCGATGAAGGGTCCATCATTTCTTGGATATGTCTACTGACAGTTTTTCGTTATGTTCAAGGATTATATCCGGCATAGCGTTAAGATTTCGGCCTTTGGCTTATTTGCGGCATACGACTTCACCCGCCTTTAGTCACCATGATGTAACTTTAAAATAAAACACATGCCGATGTCGGACTTTTAAATGTGGTTGTTGATTTTTATAATACTTGTAATTTGTAGCAGGAAAATTAATATTTAGTATTTAAACTAAAGTGGAACTAGGACCAATGGTAGTGCTATGACCCCCAAATCGCTGAAATTGGAGTCCAGTAAGGGATCCACTGATTCACTACATAAGAAGTTAAATGTTAAAATTGATGGTCCACGACCACAAAACGAACTTTAGCGCTACCCCTGACTAAGGCAATATGCATATGCCTTGATACCGTGTATTCCTATTTTTCATTAGTGCCTGAGAACAGGTGTCCTGTACAGAACTAACGACGCTTTTCAAAAAACCAAGTTTGTAGTGTTAATATTAGGGGACAAGGAGTTTAGGAGTAAAATGTGCTATTCTGGTGGGCTACACCGAAGCCACTTTCTTGAGAAGATCTGAACGATTCAGAAGGCATAAACGACATATAAATTTATTAGGATTTCTAACAGCGCACAAGTAAGTAGATTTTTCCATACCACTAGTATTCAACTCCATTTGTTTGACGCTCTCATATCCAATAACGTCATATGTTAAAAATATCCGAGACACTATCTATCGAAGTATCCATATGCGTACTATATTACACCTAAGGCTGTTTTGCGGCTTTTTAACGGATTTTGTAGATTCGCCTCAGAAGTAACCGATTCTCGCGGAATTGATTCGCTGTCTGTTAAAGTAGGGCGATTTGTTACATCTTGAAATTAATTGATCAAGAGCTGCCTTGAAACTGGTAACTATTGAAGTAGTTAGAAACGTAAGGGAATTATCATGGTAGAAATTGCAACAAAATCATATAGCAGCTATTTCAGAGAGTCACTACAAAAGGCGTATTTTTGGTATATTTTGAAATTCTGTCAATTGTTGAAATCAATGGAAAAAAGTACATTAAATGAAAAATATAAGGTTCCTCGGAAAGTCTAATAACCAATATGACAAATCTGAGTCAAAAACAAGCAAATGACGCATATTACTTTTCTTCTGACGTTAAATTAGCCAGTGTCAATTTTGCAGACAGATAAAAACTTTTATTATCACCTAAGTACAAAAACTTTTTAAACATTGATTTGTGTCCTGGGAATAATTTGTATATTTATTCCAGTTATTATTTTCCAACCATCAACAAACAACAGTTCAGTTTCGTTCATCTTTATTTCCACTAACAATGACAATATGAACATGAATAAATATACATGCACTTTAAAAATAGATGGTTACATAACATACATAAACAAAACAATCCTGTGACTATTTTACAGTAACACGAATTATAAGTTGACGAAAGAAAAAAAAGAAGAAAGACAGACAGAAAGACAGACAGAAAGAAAGACGAAAGGAAAACGAAATAAATCGAAAAATAAAATAAAGTAAATAAGAAAGAAAGAAAGAAAAAAGAAAGAAAAAAAAGAAGAAAGAAAAAGAAGAAAGAAAGAACGAAAGAAAGAAATCGAAAAATAAAATAAAAATAAGAATGAAAAAAGAAAGAAAAACACGGGATTTACATAATTACCCTTTTAACTTAAAACGGGAAGTCCGATTATAATGGCAGTTTCAAAGATTATAAACAAATGCATGGCAATATTTCATTCTTATAGCTCGAACTGTGTACTTGCTTTCAAAATTACAACACAATTCTAAATATAACCGTGTGAATTTTCAACATAATTAATTAAAAAACAAAGATAAGCAACATTTTCACATCATTGTAAATCTAGAATTAAGTAAATTGCCTTTGTTCACAATAAAGAAATACGTGCGAAACAGAAAGTGAGTGAATGTAACGCATTTAAATATTTCAATTTAAATAGCCCGTGAGCTGTCCCCCGTTACCGTGCATTCCCCCCAGGATCCTCCGACTTGGTCATGGTTGTATTCTATATGGTCTAGTAAACCAGAAAAATGATGTACCTTTTAAAAAAATTGGGATGCATAGCCCCGATGACGTCATTTTGATGACGTCATCAACTTTTGGAGAAAAATATGTAAATTTTCAATTATTTATTTCTTGCATATTCGGATAGCCCAAATATCATATTTGTTATTTATCTTCACCCCATTCGCAAATATTATTTCGTTTCATTGTTATATCAGTTTAAATATATTTTCCCCATTGACTTATGTACAAAACAAAAACTTTAACGGCGATTTTCTCAATTTCTGATTTTACTTGTTTTTTGGGCATGAAAAAGTATCTATTTTCTCTGACAAAATACCTGGTCAAACCATTTAAAAAACAACCCATCTTTTTAACTTATTTTATAATGCATTGATGTACGGTACTATCAAGATAGAATGTTTTGTCGTTTTCCACAGTAAATATTTTTAGTAGAACATATGGACGAAAAATGATGACGTCATCAAGATTGGGCCTTTGGGGGTAAAAAAATTAGGCGTTAAAGAAAATAAAAAGCGTGATTCACTATAGAAGGCAAATATTTTGTTTACCTTATTATGTTAGCTGACCTTGCCAACTTTACTTTTAAAGCATATTTGAACCTTTTCCCACGTCATAGATGAGTATAAGCCAAAACTGATCTATTTTTCCATTGAGCCCTATGTGAATCCCAATTAAAATGCCATTTTCTTAAATTGTGATTCAATTGACTATGAGTTTAAGAAAGGCAGACACAGGGTGTTACCACCCCCTCGAGAATCGTTATACTATTCCCACCTTAGGCTTACGATTTTGATACCATGATAGCTATGACCTCTTCTTTGCCATGATACCAAAATAAGTTAAAATAAGTACCAACATACCTATGTGCGTCAAACAATGCGTCATACATCGGTGATATCGGCAAAATTGGCATTTTCCCCCAGAAAATTTTCGAAAATCCATTTGCGCTAAAAAGAGGTAGGGATTATGCGGTTTTCAGCACTAAAGATGACACTTGGACTATTTCTTACAGACATAGACTTTGAGCATAATGTGGCATAATAATGTACCAACATAATCTTTGGGTGGCAACCACCCCCCCCCCTTACTACCCTTCGCCTTTGACGGCATCCCTAACCCCGGTGAAAGTGCTACGTTTGCGTTTGTTTTTCGCTCTAATGAACCAGAAAGGACGAGGGAATGAGTACCTAGAAGCTTTTAACAAAAGCTTCTGGCATGTCAATAGCAGTTAGGTTCCTAGGGGATTGTAATCCCCCTTCCCGTACGACGAGCTAAGTTCACACAAAAAACATTTTATCTAACCAACATATCCATCGAGGTGTTAATCCAATTCCTATAAACTTTCTAACCAGTACCCAATGGTGGTCAAATTAAAATCATTGGCTAAGGGGTTTCTATCATATCCTCAAGGTACCATCATATACGTCACAACGACTCACAATCCCAGAAACATCAATTTACCGATATTCCATGAAGATATAGACCAAGTTTTCAATTGTGAGCCAAAATGGTACAAACAAGGTTTTTGACACGTGTTTGCTTTAATATGAAAGGAAATGTGCGTATTCTGATATACATAGTAAGTTTCAAAATGCTTATATCGTTAAGATTTTTTTCTAAAAAAAAGGTGAGGTAATTTGATGATTTACCCATTCTGTATGTAGACAATCGAAAAGTGTATATCTGGGCAAAAGATCTCTTCTAGAAAATCAATCGCCATCGATAAACAGAAGAATTTCCACTTTGCAAAACCATTTTTCGAGAGAGGATCTCCACACATCTTTTAGACACAGATCTCCAATCAGTAATACTGTTTTCCAGTGATATCCTATGGTCAGAGACTGGAAACAGTCAGAAATTAGAGATAATTGTTAATATTAATTCCGCGACATATCCATGAAGTGCTCAAGGACGTTGCTAAAACTGCTTCAACCTGAGATGTATCTCAGCTTCAACACAACAATAAGGTCCAGAACAACCAGGGAAGATTTAAGGAAGAAGTCAGAGTTTAGAATCCCCGGTTAGAAGCAGGAGAACCTGAATTCACAGGAGAAAACCACGCAATGACATTTATGGATCCAACCAAATTCCGGTTTTCTTAAAGGAACTTGGGAGTTATTGGTTACAACGAGATTACCATTTTCAGCAACCAATCAACCATCTCAAGCATAACGATATATCTTTGTTTCCCGTTTTAAGATTTTGATTAATAAATTGATGATTTTGGACCATCGCTCCAAGCGGAGGTGCTATTTTTCCTTATTTTTTATAGACATCACAAGAGACAGATCGATTCTTTCCGTAGAAGTTATTAATTGCAAATGCGACACATCCTCGCTAGTCTAGTGGTAGATAGCTACTGGTCATAATCATATTTGTCCGGGGTTCCAATCTAACGAGACCTTCTTTTATAAAATAGTAGAGTCCAAAAAGATAGTGCCTCGTGCTCTTTTATATAGGTTTGTAAGGACAATGTCAGCGTGCGCCGTGCCTCGTGTTTAACTGGCTTTCCAAGCTTGGAACGAAACAGCCAGACATTAGAATAATGCTAATAATTAATTCCGTGACATAATGAAGTGCTCAAGGTAACGTTGGCTAAACTAACCTACCCCCCCCTTTCCCTTCCCCCTTCCACCTGAGATGTATCTCGCTTTCAACCCAACAAGTAAGGTCCAGACCAAACCACGGAAGATTTAAGGAAAGAAGCCCGAGTTAGAATCCCCGGTTAGAAGGCCGGATGAACCTGAAGTTCACGGACAAAACCATCATGGACAATTTACTGGATCAGCCAACCAAATTCGGTTTTCCTTAAAGTACCTTGTGATTTATTGTGACAACGATATGTACCATTTTCACTAAAACAATCATGCCATCTTCAAGAATAAAGATATATCTTGGTTTCCCGTTTTAAGATTTTTATTATAAATATGAGATTTTTGAACCATCGCTCCAAGCGGGTGCTATTCCTTATTTTTTAGAGCAGATCACAATATTACAGGATCGATTCATTCCGGTTAAGTTATTAATTGCAAAATGCGACACATCCTCGCTAGTCTATTGGTATAGTAGCTATGGTCATAATAATATTTTTTCCGGGTTCCAATCTAACTAGACCTTCTTTTAAAATAGTTAGGTCCAAAATGATAGGTGCCTCAGTGCTCTTTTAAATATAGGTTTTGTAAGGGAAATGTCAGCGTGCCGCGCCGTGCCCTCGTTCATTTTTAAAAATGGGCTTTCCAAGCATGGAATGAATATTTAAAAACAACATTTGCTTGAAAGTGATGTACAATTAATGTCAAAGAATTCTATCTTTCTTAATTAATAAATGCCAAGATGGTTCTCAATTCTGATAATGCCTTGAATGGCTCCACTAGTTGAGGGTGAGACGCAAATCCTGAAAACTCTCCGACCATGAGTCCCCTTTTAAAAAGTGCGTTCCCACATAGAAACAAATACTAATTCATTTGGTACTGAGTCAACAAAATGGATGTATCAAATTTAACGTAGCATGCATCAATTTGCGAACCCACATTTGATGAAATCTAGATAGATTTTTACTTTGCTAGAAACACAGAACGAAACATACACATACAATACCAGTCTTCAATTATCATTGCTGTAATCAGTGCGCTTCGTCCTGGATCTTCGTCCTATTCATTCATCTCATTGGTGGTCCTGCTTTTCAGAATATCTAAAAGCTGGGCCCGGGGCCAGTTCATCCTCGGTCCACATAGGTTCAACATGTTGTCAATTCATCAAAACCAGCCGTGGCCATTTAGTAGCTTTTCAGACAAGTCACCAATGTAAGCATTTTTTTTCAAACTCCCCACTTTGCAATGTGGTACACTATATCATATCAACCGTTGTTAATAACAGATCAATGTTCTCACGTTCAATGCAACATTCTTCCCATCATACTCATACTAGAGCGAGGTCATTCATCACCAAGACGTAATATGCCATAGCGCAATACACTCCTCCATTCATCAAACAACTAATCAGACACATTATAAGAATCTCCCTATTTCTTTCTGAAACTACTGATCATCACGACTCTTAGTGTCTTGATTGATGGTCGATGTTGAACCTCTGATTAACGAGGATGACGTTGTTCACTGGCTCATCTTGGAATTATTTGTGGAAAGTAGTGTTCCAACAATGACACTGAGATTGATAATGATATTGAATCGGATGAAGATCGCCCAGTTGGCACTGCTCAACCAAGCCGATCCAACGTCATTGAGAACGAATAAGGTATCCCTAACGTACCTTAGCAGCATATAAATACACTTTTCAAAAAGTTCGGAAGTCGGACCCCTACAATGTGGAAATTGGCTCTATATCTAACTAGAAAAATAACGCTGCTCCATTTTTTTTGCTGCTGATAGGCAGATCTTCTCTGGTGACTTTAGGGAATATAGATGGAATTCCAGGTTTCTTTCCTTTTTTTCCTTAAAGTTTAAACAAAAACATCTATATCTCACACGTTGGGTTTAAAAATTGTGTAAATGTGGATACTATCGATGTAACAATTTGAACCATTTTAATTGTAAATCCTTGGTGTGAGGGATCGTACTTTTATGAAAAAACAATTGGGAAAGCACTTAACTGGAGGTTAACATAACATAATAACCGTGATCTTGTATACAGATGGTCTGGGGGGCTGCATAGGACGCTCTAATTCAAGAACCCTTGACAAATTGAGGCGTTTGTGTTTTTTTTTCTGTCTTTCCCTCCCCAAGTAGAAGTCATAATCTGAGCACAAGCAATTAAATCACCATCGTGGAACACTTCAAACTCATTTCCACCATGCTAGACTATCAGATGCTTTATTTTAAGACCTCAAACAATATTGGTTCTATTCAATGGGACGGGCATTAAAGGATCTTCAAACCAATTCTTTCTAAATTCAGACGGGCGGACCAATGCTTATTGAATTGAAAGGGATCACTCGAAAGAGTGAAATTTAAAACTCCAAAGTCTTTTGGAGGGGGGGAAAACCTCTTCAAGAGTGACCACTCAATTCAAAAGTTTCACTCTTTCACATTAAGAGAAAAGTCTAATCCAGGTTGGGATCACCCTGTTTGTCATACATTGCTACAAAACAACAACAAGAAACGACTTAACTGAACGCCCAACGCTTCGCATAATTATGGCAATTTATTTGTGCTTATTTTTAATTAAATAACCCGGACCATACACTTTCCTCATGGAGGTAGTGTGAAAGGTCATCAATTTTCCTGAGTAAAGGGGGGGGGGGGGGGGCGGTGGAGCTGTTGGTGCAACTATTGGATATCTTGAGGTGTAAACATGAAAATTAAGATCAGAAATAAACCATTTCCCTTCAGAAAAAGCAAAAAATGGGCCGCAACAAACAACGCGTTTGTAATATTTTTAGCTAAATGTGAAACGTATTTTAAGGAATAAGGGCAAAATTTGGGATATCTTAGGGGTATGACGTCAAACGGTTGTATGATCGTAGTTTTTTGATAACATAAAAGAAGAGAGCCATAGCTATACATTGTACTAAATTTACTACCCATTGGGTATATATTTTTTTTGCCATAAAACTCCCCCGAGGGTGTAGACTATTCCAGAAAAACACCTTAGACGGTGCGATTAACCTTCGTCTTACCAAGTGTTTGTGGTGTGGGGGGGGGGGGGGTGGCCACAGTAAACTTTTCCCTCCGGGCACTTAAATGGCAAAGTGCTTTCATAAAAAGCTTCCAGTAAATTGTTTTTCTCATCCGTTCTGGTCATTTTATTCGAAAAATGTGAAGTAGCCCCTTCCCCGCGGGGTTAAGGTCATTCCGCCAATATCGAAGGGGAGGGGTGGTGGTTGCTACCAAGATGAATTTATGCTACAATTTTGCAACTATTCTTCCAGTCATGGCTCACAACTCTATTTTTATGTAACAATTATCAATTGCCATCATTTAGAACTGAAACCGCATGCAAATCCCTATATCCCAACTTTATTAGGGCAAAAATTTCGATTTTTCTGTGGAACATTAAATTTTGCCACCTCACGAACTTTGTGACGTCATTGTGCCGCTATACTAGTATGTTGGTACATTCGTTAAAAGCTTCTAGGTAATCAGTCTCTCATCCTTCCGGTTTATTTTAGCGAAAACAATGCGAGGGTAGCACCTTCACCGGTGTTAGGTATGGCGTCGAGTCGAAGGGGTAAGAGTGGTCGTTGCCACCCAACGAATTTTTTGGTACATTTTTTAAAGACATTATGATGCACATTATAGCTCTAAAAGTCTTATGTTTTTTGTAAGCCTTAGTCAATTGTCATCATTTATTGCTGAAAACCGCAATGAAAATTGGACATTCCTACCTGTTTTTGGCGTCAAAAAATGATTTTCTGAAAATTTTTCCGTGGAAATGCGCCATTTTGCGGCCGCGACTTTAGGGGACGGTCATTGGGACGCACACTAGGCATGTTGGGTACATATTTGGTACTTATTTTGGTATCAATGGAAAGAATAGAGGATCCGTAGCTATTCACTGGTATCCAAATCATAGCATCGGGTGCATTATAACTAATTCTCAAGGGGGTAACCACCCTGTGGCCTGCCTTCCTAAAACTATAGTCAATTGAAATCACAATTTTAAGAAAATGGCATTTTAATTGGGGATTTTACATAGGGCTCAATGTAAAAAATGGACCAGGTTTGGCTTATTACTCATCTATGAAGTGGGTTAAAAGTTCAAATATGCTTTGAAATTAAAGATGGCAAGGTCAGCTAACATATTAAGGTAAAAACAAATATTTCGAATTTTTTTACCCCCAAAGGTCAATCTTGATGACGTCATAATTTTTCGTTCATATGATCTACTAAAAATATATTTTGGAAATAAAACATTCATATTCTTGCTCAGTACATCCTAATGCATATAAAATAAGTTAAAAAGATGGGTTAAATGGTTGCAGAGTATATTTGTCAGAGAAAATAGCTATTTTTTCATGCCCAAAAAACAAGTAAAATCAGAAATTGAGAAAATCGCCGTTAAAGTTTTTGTTTTGTACATAAGTCAATGGGGAAAATATATTTAAAACTGTAAAAAAAATATAAAAATGAAACGAAATAATATTTACGAATGAGGTGAAGATAAATAACAAATATATTATCTGGGCTATCCGAATATGCAAGAAATAAATAATTGAAAATTTACATATTTTTCTCCAAAATTTGATGACGTCATCAAAATGACGTCATCGGGGCTATGCATCCCAATTTTTTTAAAAGGTACATCATTTTTCTGGTTTACTAGACCATGTAGAATACAACCATGGTCAAGTCGGAGGATCCTGGGGGGATGCACGGTAACGGGAGACAGCTCACGGGGTAAAAGATGGGTTTTTGTCAACATTTTGAAAATTAAAAAAAGTACATTTTATGCACCATAAGTTATGAAAACAACATTTTAATATTATATTATTTATGTTAAGCTTCATAATCAATATTGATAAACCGGACTGCTAAATGTTAAATTTTGTATATATATACTTGCACGTCAAATTGTGTATGAGAATCATTTTTCTTCATTTTTTATCCATTTCATGACAAAAGGACTGCGACATAGTGCAAGGGTAGAACGAACTCTTGGAAGATAAGAAATTCCCCAAAGCTTTCACATGTCTATACGTTTCACTGTCAAGAGAGAGTGCACTACATCTAAAACGTGACGTATCGATGGTTTCCTGACAACATCAGGGGTACTTGGATACCTTTAGTATGCAATGGTGGATATCATATCAGTATATCGAATAATGAGATGCCAGGTATTCGATAAGTTTAAACCGGTACATAGCAATCTCGATATGAGTTAAAACCCCGACTCTGAGTTTCATACTAAGGGGTTACCCTGTTGCCAATGAAAATTTTCCCACATTAAAAGGTCAGAAAAACCAAAGAAAACAAGTCATAGTGACAGCTTTCAAGTGCAGTGCTTTGTACAGGGTGAGTCACAAAAAATTACACTCGACTTCAGAAAAAAATATTAAAAATATTTAACAAGCTTATAATATTTTTATACATGAAAACAATAGCTCATTATATCCACTTTCAATGGTAAAAAAAATCGAAAGTTTACCTTTTTGCATATTGTAGATATGGTAAATTAACGGAAATCCGCCGAATATCATATTGACAACGGTTGTACAATTCTTCACGTACACAGCAACAAAGCCATTGGGATACTGTCATCTAAATGCTTAATAACCTTCGTTTTTTCTAAAGTAACCATTTTTGTTGTTGATAACATTTCTTAACAATAGTCAATGACAGTAGCGTAACAGGGACAGGGAGGAGGGGCGCATTGCCCCCTCTCCATGTGTCTAACCATGAAATAAGTTTAAACTTCCTGTAAAGCAGGAAAGTGGGGAAAGGACAATCAGAAAGGGAGTAAAGAAATGAGAGGGGAGGGAGAAGAAGGATTGAGATGCAAAGGGAAAGACAGATGGACGTTGAATGTGTGTAATGTTCAAATATTGATTCCTCAAAGTATCCCTCATCAGATTATGAAGGCGTCGGTAAAATGTCAATTGGTGTATTGTGCAGGATTGCCTACATATTTGCATTCAAAGTTTCCGCAAACAATTTCGAACATTCAGTGAAATAATGCTTCAAAATAATGCGTCACTGTCCCACACAACCGCCTCTTACTTAAACTAGATTATTATGGTATTCGTAACCGCACATTGACTTGGATAGCAAAGTTCCTCATGCACCGTAAGCAAAGGGTCGTTGTCGGGGATGAGCACTCGGCTTGGACAGATGTTGATTCTGGCGTTCCCCAAGGTACGGTGCTGGGGCCTTTGCTATTCCTCGTCTACATTAAAGACTTACCCCAAAACTTACGTTCAGAAGTCAGGCTTTTCGCAGACGATTGCGTTATCTACAGACAAATACACAATGATTTTGATCATGATCAACTCCAGGAGGATCTTAATACCCTTGTTAAATGGCAGGATGAGTGGCAATTGCATTTCAACACCAAAAAATGTTTCGCTATGCGAATCACTCATGCCCGTGATCCTAAAGTGTACGACTACAAACTGGGAGAACATACACGGGAGGAAACAAAATGCCATTCATACCTCGGAGTTGACATATCTCATAATTTATCATGGAATAATCACATTAACCGTATTGTATCTACTGCTAACAGGCAATTGGGTTTCATACAAAGAAATTTATATTCATGTACGAAGCAGATCAAACAAAACCGCTTACATGTCTATAGTACGCCCTCACGTTGAGTACGCTTCCTCCGTGTGGGATCCATACCAAAAATAACACAAAAAAATTGAAAGGGTTCAACGGAGGGCAGCCCGGTTTGTTTCTAACGATTATAAGACAACCAGAAGTGTTTCTTCCATGCTCAAGAACTTAAACTGGACATCTCTAAAGGACCGGAGAACAGCGAATCGCTTAACCATCTTTCAGAAGGCAAGGGAGGGACTCCTACCCCTGCCGGTCGACGACCTCCTTCTGCCGCTCCAACGTCCTTCAAGGCACCATCATTCCAACTCATATCAACTCATTACTGCCAACAAGGATTGTTACAAACATTCATTTTGGCCGCAAACAATATCGGACTGGAATTAACTACCCTACCACATCACTACATTATCCGCCCGATATCTCAAGAAGGCAAGTTATTAACCACTTTAATCAGCAAGACTAAATCAGCATCATTGCGTACACCTCAACCTGTTCGTTTGGCTTCACCTTGAGCGTTGAACAGTATAGCTACAGATACAGATACAAAGTTTTGAGTGTAAGATTCCATAATTTGCTATTGATTTCAGAATAATGAAATAGTTTGGCATTTTTCTTGATACGTGAAGGTTCACACAAAGGTTTCAAAGTAAGCAAATGTTTCCCACGGAAATGTCATGATGTATTTGTGTAGACTCATCCAAAGAATGTCATGTCATTAATGTCATGATTAGTAAAAGGAACTTCTACCGTGATGAACGTTTTTAATTGGGCGTACTCGCATCAGAGCGGTCCATAACGAAAACGTCATTCCGATTAAAGAATGCGTCTGGTTTGCTCGTATATTTAGGGTTGCATTGGGAACTAGTCATGATGTACTTGTGTAGACTCATCCAAAGTCTCTTTGGCCATATTCTACATTTAGTGATTCCGTGGACAGTGAACAATGGGTAACCTATCTTTAAGTTAGCATAACTTCTTAATGCAAAGTTCAAAAATTAAAATTTCCCTAGTTGGTGAAATAATCTTTTATAAATGTGATAGTCAATATCTTCCGTAGATTTTTCACTGTCGTAGAAAAATTTAAACAAAACGAGTGTTATCTTTTTTATTCACCCTGTGTTTGGCTAAAAACAGGTGTAGAATTGTAGTCCGCCGTACTCATAGTCCGGCTACAACGGTAAAGAATAAGGCACTCGATTCAGTTGAATCTTCACGCAACCTTATTTTTACGCTTTATTCCGTTGTCGTCTATGGAGCCCGGATTGTGGCTCCCGGCGGACTATAATTACGTTCACACCGGAAAAAAAAAAAAAAAAAAAACTCCAACGTCCTTCAAGGCACCATCATTCCAACTCATATCAACTCATTACTGCCAACAAGGATTGTTACAAACATTCATTTTGGCCGCAAACAATATCGGACTGGAATTAACTACCCTACCACATCACTACCATTAATAAGCCAGATATCTTCAAGAAGCAAGTTATTAACCACTTTAATCAGCAAGACTAAATCAGCATCATTGCGTACACCTCAACCTGTTCGTTTGGCTTCACCTTGAGCGTTGAACAGTATAGCTACAGATACAGATACAAAGTTTTGAGTGTAAGATTCCATAATTTGCTATTGATTTCAGAATAATGAAATAGTTTGGCATTTTTCTTGATACGTGAAGGTTCACACAAAGGTTTCAAAGTAAGCAAATGTTTCCCACGGAAATGTCATGATGTATTTGTGTAGACTCATCCAAAGAATGTCATGTCATTAATGTCATGATGTACTTGTGTAGACTCATCCAAAGTCTCTTTGGCCATATTCTACATTTAGTGATTCCGTGGACAGTGAACAATGGGTAACCTATCTTTAAGTTAGCATAACTTCTTAATGCAAAGTTCAAAAATTAAAATTTCCCTAGTTGGTGAAATAATCTTTTATAAATGTGATAGTCAATATCTTCCGTAGATTTTTCACTGTCGTAGAAAAATTTAAACAAAACGAGTGTTATCTTTTTTATTCACCCTGTGTTTGGCTAAAAACAGGTTGTAGAATTGTAGTCCGCCGTACTCATAGTCCGGCTACAACGGTAAAGAATAAGGCACTCGATTCAGTTGAATCTTCACGCAACCTTATTTTTACGCTTTATTCCGTTGTCGTCTATGGAGCCCGGATTGTGGCTCCCGGCGGACTATAATTACGTTCACACCGGCCGAGATGACTGATCAACATCCAGCAGGCGACGCGAAAGGTTGTAATACAGTCTATTTTAACATATGGGCAGATTTTTCCAACAGCGATCATTAACAATCTTAAATCAAATACTTATCAAACGTGTTTCTTTTTTAATTATATATTATGTTATAACAATTACGGCATATTTTGGAAGAGCGCCCCCAATTTTCTAAAAACGTTGATATTTATGCACAATTGCACTGGTAATTGGTTTGAAAACTATACCTGTGAATGGTAAAGCTTGATGTTATCTACCTATCGCAAAAGAAGGAATAGTATCTGATCCCGATAATAATCAGTGGCTGCTGGAAACGTCCTTCTAATATGAAATAAACAGCAAGGGTCTACCGCTCGTCATTAGTAGTTCCGTTGGTTCAGGCAAGTCATGTTAGAGGTCATTTTCGTGTGATGACACTATTTCACAATTGACGGACAGAAATTTGGTGTTTCCAGCTCCACCGTTAAGTTACAATCGGACATGCCGATTCTAATATGACAAATAACGCACTTTGGAGCATTACCATTAACCATTACTACCTTTGATGTGGTTAAATTGGTGTGAGCGCTGTCGCTGGTGCTTGGGTAGCGTTCAATCTGCTTTGAATATTTCATTTTTAACCATGAAATCAAGACAAATTGACTAGTTGACGTTGGCGGGGGCGTTTACATTTGTTTTTCGGCAGAATCGGACCAATTATAGAAAGGTCTATATCTTCAAAATGTTTTGCTAGAGTTTACGGCCATTTTGAAAGAACCCAAAAATAACACCATCCTTGAGAATTAAATTTTGGCTGTATGTTTTTTCTTGTTGTTATTTGAGACCCCCCTCGTTTTATTTTACCGTATTTTAGGTCATGTTTCATTTTGGCGGCCATTTTGAAAAAGAGCAATAAATCACCATCCTAAATGATTAGATTTTTGGAAGGCGATTGTGTTCTTATTCTTTAATACGCCTTGAAGATATCTCTTTAGGTGGCTTACTTTTTACCACAAAATCAACATGACCGCCCATTATGAAAACAAAGCTCATACATTACTAAATTTTTCATGTTGCTTTAGACTTTTAGACCCCTGAAGATATCTAAACAGCTTGTCTGCTTTCACCAGAAAATATATATCATCGCCTTCTATTTTATTGTATTTTAGGTCATATTTCATACTTTTGTCGGCCATTTTGAAAAGAAGAGCCATAAACCACCCTCCTACATGACTACATTTTGGCAGCACGGTTTTTCATGTTCTCTAAGACCCATCGAAATGCACAAGTAAGTGACTTCACCTTGCTCCCCAACTATATATGACGTGATTTAAATATTAGGTTATGACATACCAGAATAAGTACATGTATGACAACTTACAGATTTTGTGGTATAGTGTCTTAAGCTTTTGTTTTTTTTTGCCATAAATTGAACTTACCACGATGTTATGCTCGTTACACTTATGTTGATCGAATGCAATCATTTGAAGGAGAAACCCCGAATTTGTTTCACCGCTTACACTATCTTGTCATTCTGACAGTTGATGGCGCTATAGCTGAGATGGCGTGGTAAAGGCAGTGGTAAAAACTCGAATCAACCCAAAAAATCAACCCATAAAGACAAGTGATAAAGTTATTATAGGTTTTCCCAGTTAATTTAAAACATTTTTCATTATATTTCATATCTCGTTAAGTTGGTTTTCCTCCGAAGAAAACGAAAATGGGCATTTGTTTAAAACAATTTCGTCTTTGGTCAATTATATTAAACAGTTGATCAATAAAATTAACTTTATTTTCACACATTTTCATCAAGGTTAATTTAATTTCGTCTTGTCCTTCGCCCATCATCTGAATGTTCAAAACAATTTCGTCTTTGGTCATATAATTTCACTTTAAGCTCAGTATATTTCGTCTCGTAAGCTGTATGTATAGGACATGACCAAAAAAGCTAGGCCTGTACCATCAGCAAAATATGTTATAATTTTTCTGTCTTTTACTTTATATACCGAGCACAACGAATAAAGAAAAAGATTAAGAAATCAAAAAGAAATAAAGAAATAAAAAAATTATATGAAAGTAAAGAAAGAAAAAATGAGATGTATATAGAAAAGTAAATAGGAGGTTAAAGAAAGGAAGAAAAATGAGGAAAGAAAGAAAAAAAGAAGAATGAGGTGAAAGAAAGAAAGAAAGATATATATATATAGTTAGATTACATACATTTTGGTGATGTTATAGGCCTAACTCTTAGCCATGGACTATGCACACACCACATGAGACGAAATATACTGAGCTAAATGTGAATTAAATGACCAGAGACGAATTGCTTTGTACATTCAGATAATTGGGCATGGACACGACGAAATTAAATTGATCTTGACGAAAATGTGCGAAAATATATTTAATTTTATTGATCAAATGTTTAATATAATTGACCAAAGACGAAATTGTTTTAAACAAACGCACGTTTCCGTTTTCTTGGGACGAAAAACAACTTAACGAGATATGAAATATAATGAAAAATGTTTTAAAACTAACTGGGAAACCTATAATGAGAACAGCAATTCAACGGAAGCATTGCAACCATATGGCGATTGCTGCTGCTGCTGTTGCTGATGATGATGATTTGCAAAAAAACCAGGTCGTCCTTTCTCTTTCGAAAGAAGAAAGAAAGAAAGAAAGAAAGAAAGAAAAAAGAAAGAAAGAAAAAAGAAAGAAAGAAAGAAAGAAAGAAAGAAAGAAAGAAAGAGAGAAAGAAAGAGAGAAAGAAAGAAAGAAAAAAGAAAGAAAAAAGAAAGAAGAAAGAAAGAAAGAAAGAAAGAAAGAGAGAAAGAAAGAAAGAAAGAAAGAAAGAGAGAAGGAGAGAGGAAAGAGAGAAAGAAAGAGAGAGAGAGAGAGACAAAGAACGAACCAACCTTGCATCCCCTTCCGCTTTCGGGCCCGGGAAAGTGAAATAGTTTTGTTTTAGACACACAACATGCTTGGTAGGTCAAACATCCTGCCGTTTCTGGCACAGTACACACTTTTATGGTGAATCTCTTTCATTTTTGAATTTTGGGGAAATGATTTTTGGTTCAAATATGAAATGAGATGATATATTAAAATTTCACCTTTCATAATCTCACGTATAAATAACACAAGAATCCGAGAAAAAAGAAAAAAACACTTACCCACAAAACAAAAAATTCCGAATAAATTAATGATATAGGAAATTAAGAACAGACAGACAAAAAAAAAAATCCAATTAAACGAACGAACAAACAAACAAACCAGCTGTCATAGAGTACCCGTCTCTCTTGTAATCTTATTGTATTTTAGTGGTATTCAAATAAGTTATAAGAGGATGTGTAATAAAACATTTGATGAGGAGTTCCGGATAATTAAGTTCATTATTCTATAACAATCTCTCCGATTGTATCAATGAAAGATGACTACAAAACCCGATTTGGGCACTGTTGCCTTGGCAATATTTGACCTGTCTTCGTCCTTTTACTTCTGCTCATTCTATTTTTTAAAAAATCATTACCCCTTACAGTGAGTTTGTTTCTAAGCTCACGGTTTTGGAATAATAAACTATTTCATTGACAACATCATAAGGAAATCACAATTGTTCATGCCATATTTCGCTATCACGTGTTTCAACAATGACAACGCTGATTTGGATTTCTGGCCGCCAGCCGCAGATCTGTGAATGGAAACAGCGTGTTCTGCCCTCTATGCTTTCTACTTTGGTTGGGCCTGATATATTAGAAATCGCTTTTCAATTATGCCCGACGTGAAAGGGTGTGCCTAAGCAGAGTAGGTGTGCGTAATCTTATGTGTAGTTTCGATGTACTCTGGAAGAATGCCATAATTTTTGGGTTTTTTTGTTCATATGTACCCACCCCCCCCCCCCTTTTAAAATTATAACAAGAAACAAAATTCTTTTAAGTTTGATGGCCTAACACCAACAAACCCCTAACCTTAAGGCCAACAATAAAAAGATTTGCTACATGTGAATATTTGAGAGGGGTACATATGGAACTCTTGCCTCTCTGTCCGTAGAACGGAATTGGATAGAAATTACAGTACAGTGGCCTCTGGGACATTGTGATAAAACATTTGGGCTCATAACATCCAAAATGCCACCAATCAGAATCAACTAAAATTTTAGATAACCTTTTTTCGTGGCATTCTATTTGAACCATAAACAGAAATTGAGGGGTTGCTAAGGATTCATATTGAAATACACCTTTAAAGTAATAGTGTTTTGCAAGTGTATTTTCTTATTTCATCTCTATCTCCAAAAACTCATAAGTGGAAGATAGCATATCTCCATTTTTAAATCAAATTATAAACCTGTAATAACGAGAATATCATGTGCAAGATCACCTCTTCTGTTTATAATACCATCAACAATTTCTTTTAATATATATTTAACACTGTAAGATTGAGATCGTCAGTGCGCATTAGGTAATTCGCTATTCTACAAGTAAGGATGTCCTATGTGGGGGGGGGGGGCGGAGAGGGGGTAGGGGTGGGGTGGATATCATCTACTTATTAGCATACACAAGTTGTCTCCTACCAAATTGTGGCAAATAGCATGTGGTAAGTACAAACATTCCATTATGGGACGCCACTATTGACGTCATAACACAGAAAGTTGAACCTACTGGATGCAGACATTCGAATTATGCAGTTGTACTGAATGTAAAAAACATTACTATCAGCATTAAATGAACGCTCTGTGTATATACACTCTTTCTCATAAAGTTGAATATAGCTTTTTCAGACCCAATCTTAAAAAGTCTATTTGAACGTCACAGTAATCATATTAGAATAGGTGAATGATTACAAATGAGTTTTCCCCACTACCCATGTGAAGTGGATTCATGCATAAAGACCTACCTGCGCGCCGCGTGACATCCCTAGCTGAGACTAATCGATATGCTGTCGTTGCATTTAATTTCGACTTGCCTAAACTAACCCTAATCCCTCACGAGTTTGATCATCGCAAGGCAAAAATGCGAAATTTGCTGCAAAACTTTAACCATAATTTCTTGACAAAATTCTGAGCGGTGTCGCACAGAAACAATTATTTGCACCATTTGATGTAGAAATCTTTCTTATAGAGATGACAGTTTTTGTTTTCAGGGGACACCCCTAGGTTTTATGGTATTTAAATTTTGCTTGCATCATTTTAATGTGTAAGCATTCGTGATACAGAAGCTGAAATTGGGGGGACTGCCGATTCTCAACTTACCATGTATTGCCAATTTTGGGAATCGTTATTCACCGATTGTAAACGTATACACTGCGCTGTGACATGTTTATCGTTCAGTATTGTTTGTAACACCATTCTAGGGAATTTACGCGACGTAGCGTATACGCGGGACGGGATCACATAATGAAATGGAATGGGGTGAACAAAAAATAGCGGCTGGCGCTTCCATAACACCGGGGGCCTTCGGTGACAGCGGACTGCAAACAAATCGAGGTCTTTGGGTTAACAATTTTCAAAATTTTTTCTCCCAACAAAGGCACTTTTAAAATACATGCATGGGGGGTCTTTGGGTTACATTGGTAAAATACACAATGGCGTCTTTGGGTGACATTTTCAAAATACATGGTGTCTTTAGGGTTTTTTGTTCTTTGGGTCAATTTTTGGTCTTTTTCCGCTTTTATACATTTTCTCAAATTATTTTTCATGAGAGCGTGAAAATGCATTTAAATGAGCTCAAAGAGGACATAGGGGCCTTTGTTTTCTGTTTTGTAGATGGCAGGGGGGTGATCCCAAATGACCTCAAATAGTTGCAAAAGCCCTCCTCAAATGCCCCACACGCCCCCCCCCCCCCCCCCCCCCACCCCACCCGTATGGTGTTATTACCAGCAAATATGGTGGTCAATCTCTATGCCCCTGCATGTTCCATCAATTTTCTTGTCCCTATTTGATTATATGTGCAATTTTAGTCAAATACTAACCTCCACCAAAATTAAAATTTAATTCGAGTATGTCGCTCGGCAAGGGGAGTCTCCGTGAGCTTAAAGTTTGTACACGAAATGTCATAGATGTTTGTTTGTTTGTTTTGTTTTGTTGTTGAATTTTTTTTGACAAAACGACAAAATGTGAAGACTGTCATCTGTGATTTTGGTCAGAAATTCCCTGCGTGAGGTACTTCATACGGTTTGGCAATAGTTTTTTCCAGAAGTACCAATCAAAGTCGTCCTCATTGGCAACATGACCGATATCTAGATGGGTCAAGCTAAACAGCGTACCATATCCACATTGTCGTATCCTAGCCTTGTGTGTTTGCGTATAGCTCCAGCGAAGTGTTTTACGTGAATCCGGTCGTTACTATGTTAACTGGATCACGCTTTTGAGTCCTGCACTAGAACCCGATCGAAATGATCATCTACCCAAGTCTACGTCCTTCCAATAACATACCTAAAGGTGCGTGATCCAGTAACAAGGGAGTTATGTAAGCACTTCGATCGCGAATATGTGGCCACTGTCACCTCTTCATCGGTGATCGCCCCGGTGATCGCTCTGTTTCAGTGACCGTGTGAAAGTAATATCATCGTCTGGCAGGTATCATAGTCCGGGCTCCATAGGTGACAACGCGCTAATAAGCGTTACACTAATGTGCGTGAAGAGTCACTGAATCGATTGCCGCTAGTGTCACCATGTTTTCTCCGGACTATGAGAGCCCGGAGGACTATAGCCTCCTGCCCACCGTCCTTGTTTCAGTATCACTACCGTTTCTCAGCTAGCGGGACACCGCGCGAAGCGCGGGCCTCCCCCTAGTTAACATAATAGCAAGCACTCTTTTTGACTCATTTTTCCTCTTTCAAACGTCGCAGGTGGGAATTTCTTTCAATAGGAGATAACTCTTTGTAAGTATATTGGACGTTTATGTATACACGGATTCGGGTCAATTTAGTTATAAAAGAAACTTAAACTCATGACTGCACCATACATTACGATGTTATGCATGCCGCGACATAGATGGCAAATATCGGCATGGTACGGCATGTCCGTGTTTTGTGGCATTGTGGACTAAGTCTAGGCATATGAGTCACGGCAGCCCCCTAATAAAGACCTGGCATGTGTGGATAAGCAGAGAGAATCGCCCTCAGTTTTGACATTGCGTTAATCTGGTACTCATTTTTACAAATCATATAACTTAAATGTGAACCTTTCTGATTCGAACTTTGAAACATCACGAATGTATATCATATTTGGAAGAAATGGGCATTTTTAGAGAGGAATTTTAAGTGTAGGCTTCAATGGGAATCGATTTTTTTAATTTTAACCCTCTGCCCATCCCCCCAATAACGGGAAAGAGACTTATTTGCCAGACAGTGTATTGATAAGGGGGGGTGGGGGTGAGGGGATCATTTTAACCAAATTCTTACAAACTGCTAATCTAAAACCAAGGGCTGAGTTCAGTAACCTTGGAGGTGCACCTTTTACAACAGCTGACCATGCATGTCGGGATATCAAATGGCTAACTCCAGTGAATGATGACGGGACAAATGTAAGCACCTTTAGTTTTCAAAAGCATGCCCAAAAAAAAAATCTTCATGAACGCCCCAAATGTACATGCCAAAGCAAAGGAATACATAGATGTAATTTAAAAAACACAAATTGAAACAATGTTTATGCCAGTATGGTTGTACTTTGAAGTGAGCGTGACTGACGGGACAAAAACGTACCATCATTTTTTGAAAAAGTAGATTCTCCGTAAAAACGCTATCTGTTTTCATATGAGATTTATGTAAATTGTTGTTAAAAAGTAAGCATTGAATACATAAACAATTAGTAAAGCATTATAATCAATAGATAAAATTCTGGAGAATTCCAAAACGGCATCAAAGTCGTGACTGACGGGACGTGACTGCCAGGGACATTTTGGAACATTTCTACATTGTTCTTACAGCAATGCTGCATGCTCAAATGTACTTTTTTATTTTTTTTATTTTTTTTACAAAAACTTAAAATTAATATCAAAAACATAATCAAATGTGGCATTAAACATGTTGGAGACCATCTAATGTGAAGGGAGTCCAACTCACATATGCACTACACTCAGTACCAATAAAAATGATCAAATTCCAGATTTTAACCATATTTGATTGCTCCTGGTGGAAAGTTAGTTGTCAAAATGAGCATTAAATAACTTTGGTGGCCGAATTTGGCAGATTCTGAATCTGAAGTAAAAAATAAGAATTTATAACTTGAAATTTTCCCCCTTTGAATGTACATTGAAAGTGCCAAATCAAACTTATAGGGCTGAAGACAACATATTTGTAATTTTTGTTAAATTTTTCATCAAAACGGATATCCGAAGTTGTTATCCTCTTGAAGAATGTTATTTCTTTGTCAACAGAGGAATAACTTCTTTTAATCATTCATACCAAAGATGAGGGATGTATTGCAAGGTGACTGACGGGACAGAGGGTCAAAACGTGATGAAGGGACACATTTGAGTGTAATACTTATTAACTAAAGATCAGGGAACAACTTTAATGTGATTTTATATGAGACAGTTGGAAGAAGATAGTGATTACCTGTTAATATAAAACTATCCAACTTTTTAATGTGTTCCGTGACTGAAGGGACATTTCAAAACCCATACTTGAAATCTACAGTATCCATTAATGATATTATAAATGGGTTAAATTTATCTTGCGTGTTGCGAGGTAACAAAGCTGCTATTAAACCACAAATGATATTCTTTGGTGATTGTGCACTATAACACAGGGATGAAGATTTTACTGCAAATTTGGGTACTCACACGGGTCAGTTCCCTCAACTTCAACTTGTCATAAAAATTAAAATCAAATTAAAGAACACAAGAAGTGAAAGGCAGTTTCTGACTGCTTAGTTAGTCTACTTTAAAGGAAGCACTAATTGGAAGCCACCACGTAATTTTAAAATTACATTGCAGAGGCAACATTTTCATGGAGTTAGCCAAAATCATGACACTAAGAAACAGAGGGTGTATGCTAAATGCACTGGTGAAGAAAGCTATTGAACTGCGCCATGGAAATGAGGTTTATAGCTCATAGTGAATACCGGGGGGGGGGGGTAACCTTTACACCAGCCTGGGTAACCACCCGAGTTACAAGGGTTCCGGCGGTGACCCTATATGAGACCAGAAACGAATGGAAATGGTCCCCTATCTGCGACCAGATCTGTTCAATGGATAAACTATCCGAGACCAGACTTATTCAAAATGAACACCAATCCTAGACCCGGGGCCAAGCATATTACCATTGGAATTTTACCTGGGATTTAATAATGTGAGATTATTTAGGACTTTTAATTTTATTATGTTTTGAGCATTGATATCAACACTAAAATCACAATTCATGCTGATTTTATACTCTACGGAAACTGGAAAGTCAAACTTGATACCCTATGTGAGACTGGCAGAGAATAGGTTGAATTTGATACACTATATTGCATGTCTCGAGACATGCCCAGGTCTCGCGTTTTTGTAACGCGGGTGGTTACCCACCAGAATACACAGTTACCCATGAGTGAATATATTCCAAAGCATAATAGCTTTGTGCTCACTTCCCAGAACAAAGTACATGTATACAAGACTCACTGGTATTGTTATTCATGAACAAAACAAAGAATTAGTATTGATGTATAGTCCAACAGATTTTCCCCGAGCTCTGAACCATAGCCAAATGGCCACTTGTTATAGTAAATCTGATTATCAATGAAAGACCTGTTGCCGGATATCAAGAATATAGATATCAAGTGAGTGTTTGAAGTAGTATGCAATTATTTATAGTTGTGGGTTTGCTACGTAGAACTCACACGGGCATCCCTTACAATTGGATTTTTTTTATGTTTTTAGCTGTTACAGCAAATTTAGAGGAAAGCATACTACCTCGCGAAACCGAGTGTTATGTGACATGAAATATCGTCAAAATGGACAATTCATCAGCCTAGTTTCAAAATATTGAGGGCGCTTCTTTCGCTTATCCTGCCAGGTCCTTTTGAATTACGTAACAATGCCTTTGTAGGGAGTATAAAAGGTCAGACGTTATTATTGTTCCGTTTCCTGCTCCAAGCTGAATGCAAAAAACATACGTTTTTCAGAGTTGGTTGTAACTTTACAACAAAACTGACACAGAGGTTTCCTAGGCTATGACTCATCCAACGGCATTGTAAATACGCCGAAGAGTGCTTGCACTCCGACCTGAAGCCAAAGTTGCTGATTTCCTCTGGATATCGCAGAGTACGGTCTGTAAATATCGCAAAGTACGCTATGTAAAATCTTCAGACATCATCGCAAGGTGTGTCATTTGAGGCCACGAAATTCTCCAGGACGACCACGATTGACTACCTTACGAGACGATCACAGACTGCTTAATCTGTGCCATTGAGCCCGGAAAATGCCAACGAGCCGTCTTCGTCGTTTGTGGAGAAGACACTATGGAATCAACGTTTCCCGCCAAAACTGTAAATCGGAGAATGTGCTTCAACATGGTTACCGAGCAAGACGAATGACCAAAGGTCCACGTCTAACCCATCAACACAGAGTTGCTCGACTTCGCTGGGCTAGGGAGCACAGAAGATTACAGCTCGGACACTGGCAAAATGTTGTCTTTATGGAAAATGAATGACAAAGGGTTCGTCGATTACGTGGTGAGAACCTCCGAGATGACTGTATTCAGGAATCGACTCAAGGTGGTGGCGGCTCAGTGATGGTATGGACCTGTATTCATTATGGAGGAAAAATGCCACTGGTGGTGCCAGATGGAAACATGAACGTCGTCGTGTACTTTGACAATCTGGAAAACTACCGCCTGCCACATGCATGCAAGAATGGTTTAGGAAACAATTGTCGGCTGCAGGACGACAACGCCACGCGGGCCGCACAGGGCCGCTGTAGTGAGACAATTTCTTGAGGCAGAGGGGTAGAGCATCGGGCAGATACCATGGCCTGCTTGCTCCCCTTATAGAAGCCTATCGAGCATGCCTGGGATGCCGAGCCATCAATGACAGGGACAATATTCCTCAAACTTTACAGGATTTAGCTCAGGTGGACAGTATGCCGTGACGTCTTGACGCACTGATGTGCCACTGATGTGCCACTGGGGTGGCCATAATCGATATTAGTGACTGATTGATATTTAAAACAGTACCATTGAACATTTCGGTGCATGAAATATTAGTGTTATCTGTAACGCAGACTGATGTGAAAAAAATTGTAACAAAATCCGTGCTGTTCCAATACCCCTTTTCCTTTAGCCGGCTAAGAACACAGTTCGTAAAGGGTTAATTGGTGATATGTTCGGAAGAGACTGATGTAGTGTGGCGATATACATCTTAGATATCATAAAAAACTTACACTGTAGGAATCATTCCATAAAAATGTAACAAATACTTTTATCCCAACTTTATGAGCAACAGTGTAAAACTACCCATTTCATATCAAGTAGAGCCTAATATTTGCAGACCAAATTTAGTATTTTCCCATAAAACCTCGATCTTGAAAGGAGACTAACTGTAAAGGGAATGAAATTTAAAAAAAAAAACCAAAAAAAAGTGCTTATAAACTCTTCGAGATATGTCAATTTTTGTTTTGTGGCTGTCAATTGTAAGTAATTTAGCAAAAACAGTGATTGTTTGTGTGTAATCTCTCTCTCTCATAGTGATAGCAAATATTGATTAAATAAAATGCACTTGCATTTTATCGTAAGTATTGTGCATTAATTTCTCCTTCAACTTAACGTTGTTTCTGAACCAAACCTATTTTGTGATAAAGATAAAAATAAGGACAGAGAGTCGAACTAACCAGCTAAATTCAAAGGAATTTTTGCGTCCAACCTCTGTGAAATATGAGGAACATTGTAATATAAAGGGGTAAAATTAGTACAGGGGTAAATTGGAAATCAAATTAAATCCGGAGGCCCTTTTCATACTTACTAATACTTTGTATTTATTTCACCATTAGAAGCGTGTTTGAAAGTTACAGTTTAAGAAATACCGTTTGGAAAACAATTTCTCAGCACTTAATACCGGTGGGAAAGTTAGTATAGTCCTCCGGGAGTCATAGTCCGGGTTTCATAGACGACAATAGAATAGTGCGTGACACTAATGTTGCGTGAAGAGTCAACTGAATCGAGTACCCTATTTTGTACCGTTGTAGGTGGAATATAAGTCCACCGGATTATAAAAACTTTTATACCAGGTTAAATTTCTCAGCCCCTGGACACCCACATATCCCTTATTCCCTTAAGTGTTATATACTTGGCTCAGGCTATATCAAAATCGCAAAATGTTTATGCAAGACTTTGAAACAATAGCAAGGTTATTTAAACGAATCTGTGCTATCATGATATTAGTATCGGCGACTCTCCGGTAGCTGATAGTTAGCAGCAGCTTTTAACGAAAAGGAAAACGGCGGGCTGCCCTCTTTCTTCAAGCTTCAAACATGGCCAAGCAGGAAAAAAAACACTGTATTTCTGAAAAAAAAAGTCTTTTTCTCATTTTAATTTTGAAATGAAGTGTAATTGTTCTCGCAACACTGGCGCAAGTGAAGCTTCCATAAAGAACGAAAACTAAGAATCAAAGAAACAAATAAACAAGGTGAAAGCACTTGACGGATTACTTATAAAAATAATCTTAATTGCCTACATCTTTTTAAAAGTGTGTTTATTTATAAGAAATGTGTAATACTGGTTTTGCATACCATTTTGTTCTCAAAGTTTGAATAGTTATAGATATTAATGTAGAACACTGCAGGGTTGGCGATTTTTTTGATTTTTTTTAAAAAAATTTAAAAAATCGGATTTTTTTAATTTAAATCAGATTTTTTTGATTTAAATCGGATTTTTTCGATTTTTTTTATTTTTTTAAGTTTCATAATATGGAATTATCCAGAATTCTTTCAAACATGGAAATCTAACCCGAATCATTATATATACTTTCCCTAATAACACTAGTCCTAATAAATTAACATGAAACCTAGCCTGAAGATGGTTGTGGGCAGTATTTTGGAATTATGCCCAATTCAAAATATTTATTTCGGAACTAAAAAATGAAATCTCTTTCAAAAATCATGCCTGGTATATTCTCTGATTTTTTTTCTGAAAGAAATCCCAAATAAATATTGGATATTAGAAACTCTCACATTAAAATCCCCAGTAAACATAAGAACTTCCCTCAGAGAAGTCCCAGTTTATATTTCAATATTCTCACAGGAAAATCCCCAGTGGCAGTCAGCATTGGAAATTCCCAGTCAATGACACTATAACATTGGAAATCCAAATAAATATACTTGCTAAAAAACACTATGTCAGGCAGTAATTGGGGATGATTAAATTGTCACATCAACTGGCTGTTGGCTTTTACATGAGTTTGTGCAGTATTTTGAGGAATTTTTGTTCTCAAGATTAATCCAACTTTTAAAAAAGGTCATCCTAGTGAATGCTACTGAAATGTCTGAGGCATTTATTAGGTCAAATATGGTACTGTAATACTGTAAATATGTTTCACTAGTATCTTACAAGAACTTTGAATTCGATTACAAAAAGAAAACTAAAGAAACTTTAATTTAGATCACAACATCAAGGTTTCAATCATGATTATTTTAAAACATAAATTGTGTCATTGCTAACCATGTAGAGGGTATCTGAATGCTTAAAAGTGGTTTAAATCTTTTATTTTTTATAAAAGTAGTTGATTTAAAGTATTAAAATTGTCTTTAACAAATTATTTTGTCAATTATTTGTTTTTACAAAAAAAGTGATTTAAATCAGTGATTTAAAAAAAAATCATTTGATTTAAATCGCGATTTAAATCACTGATTTAAATCAACGTGATTTAAATCGGCCAACCCTGGAACACTGGTTTACTTAATTTAATGCACATTTTGCTAATTTTGCGTACGTTTAGAACATGACCAAGGTGTCTCAGATTCATCATCGTTTATGAATTGAGCTTTTATTAACATTCGCTATTAAAACAAATGTTAAAGAAATTTAAAAAGGAATCAACATTTTAAATAAATTTAAAAGGTTTCCGACCCTTATTCCTTCTCGTAAGTTTAAAAAAAGAAATGCATTTTATAAGTACCCTTAAAAAGCCCACGTTATAAACCACAAAAATATTAACAGAGTAGTATTGAGGAGTGTACATGACGTAAGATATCCCGTTTTCCACACACTATATTTTTAGATTAAATAGTTGTTGACAGTATTCTAAAAGACGCAATCTTAAAATACTCAATACAGGTTCTGTTATTTTAGACAATCTTCTATTTTTAGTAGGTTTCTAAACTCGAAATAACCTGACATGCTAATGGAACAAAGGAAATCATACTTACGTTATCATTTAACTAACTAAATACCACTAAAGCATTTTTCATAAGTTGAAAGGATGTGTCAAATAAAGTGACTTACTGCTATATTGTCAAAGATATAGATGCGTGTGTGTGAGTGTGTGTTTGTGTGTGTGTGACTTGTAACCAGAAAGTCATACGCACATTCTTTAACAATGCTAGCATCGTTTATCGTTTGGATATCGCGTTGGACGTAGCAATTATGGTGATAAATCAATTCAATAAACATTCAATTTAGGTAATAATTGTCCAGAACTTCTTTATATGCCATATGGTACAGACAAAGAATAGTAATTTCAAAGATGTGTGGGTTCGTTACACGCTGTAGGCTACAAAAAGAACTGTTGAAGTAGCTCATTTCAGATTGTTTCTTCGAGATTACCAACCTGATTTTTATCGCTTTTTACCGAAATTGGATATCGCATAATGAATTTCTTAATCAGTAAAGGTTTGATTTTAGTTAAAATCTAGTTACAATCTACAAAACTAAGTCTGAATGCTGTTATAAAGTCACCCGTATTGGGCTGAAGTGAATAAGCCCAATCGTCGTCTTTATGTAATAATAGATGGTAGTTTAGTAGGCGGTACCCGACATAAAAAGCATTTGTTTGGCTTCCTGTTGTAGAGTGGCGTATACGTCAGGGGAAGGGTGCAGGTGGGAGTGTAGCAGGGGGGAGGGGTGCAGGGGGGCAGGTTGCCTCCCCTGACGACTTTGGCCGGGAAAAAAATTGACAAAAATCATGCTAAAATCAGCCGTTTTTAGCCCTATGACCGGGAAAAATTGGCCTTTTGATCCTCCTGAGAGGGGAAATTTGCCACCCTCAGAGCGGGCAGGCCCGTTACGCCACTGCTGTTGTAATCGTTTGTTCAATAAACAGGTCCCCTTAATTGTTCTATCAATTAAGCACATGAGGCTTTACTTAGAATGTTAGAAAACCTCCTCGCGTCCTTTTAAAACCTCCACAAGTAAAGTCAGGAAAGGGGACGGGACCTTTTAAAGGAGATCAACTGGTCGGTCCTTAGTGGCAGCTTATGATCGCCAGCAGGCAGTGCAATTGAAAGCAAGCCGCCTTCGCAGGCGGGGTTAAGGGCAAATGTAATTGGGTCACACCTCTTGGAGGACTTAGGTGAAATTGAATATGATCAATCAACTCTGCGCGACGTAGAAAGTATTAAAGACAATGTCTCTGATAACACCACTATGCAACATGCCCTTTCGGGTAAAACGGCAAAGACGTGAAACTTTACGCGTGCGAAGGTGGTCATTAACACCGCGTCTATATAGTTTTCGAGTGGCCAAAATCGTGCCATTAGCACTATAAAGCGCGAGCCGTTCTGGTAATGATTTAAGGAGCGAGTCCTCGTTAGAGTTGCCAATTAAGTTACGCGATTTGACTATATAGAAGTATCTACCAAACACCAACCAAAAAGGACGGATAAAGTGTGAGACTGGCTTAGTTATTTTATTACTCCGGAAATTTACCTCTCAGTTGAAAAATACAATTTAATTTTTATCTCAAATTGATTCAAGTAGGCGTCATATTTAGACAAATACCGAGGTAGAAATTATAGACCATAATAGAAAGTTATTTATGAAGGCAATTCTTCTAATGTAATGTCTTTGACTGGTACTTTTGGCACCACTGTTGCCATTATAAACTTAATTTAAGGCAAAATACGTCAGGTTTGGTTAAAATAGCGTTGCTTTCATACATTTCTGCTAAACTAAAATCAAATGAAAAAAAATATTAACAGGGTCAACATCAGTTAGCAGAACAAATGAACTTGCTGTTATTAGTGTGGTTCGTTATGTCAATGAAACAGTTTCCTTGCTGTTTTGCATTCAATAGGGACCAGACTGTCAGAAAATGATGGGGTTCAAATTTTCAGACTGCTTCCCCTTCTTCAAGGGGGGGGGGGGTGTTACTACAGGGGAAAATTTAAAACCGAGTCAAATTGTGTTTTAATGTACATTAACAAGTTTTCTCATTATAAGGATTATAAAAAGTATATTCGCTTAGGTTTCAACCTTAAGTTAAAGCGCTATAGCCCCATAATTGTTCAAGGTCATCCTGGGGGTAAAATGCACTCCATGCTCAGATGTTGTTGAAACTGGTGACATTTCTTTGTATTGTCTCATAGGATCCAAAAATGTATTATTTTACAGTGTGTGACATTTGGTTGACTAATTATAAATAGCAAGATTAAGCAAGGGTCTACATGGTCTGGGGGGGGGGGGTCACCAAAACTTTTCCTGGATGTTGCAACGGTGATATCATAAATTCAGTTAAAATGCCTTTTCTGTTTCAGTATGACAAGAGGAATCATTTGACACCACTTTGAACAACATAGGAGAATTTACCCCCAGGGTGACATTGAACCACTATGGGGCTCTAGCGTTTTAACTGAAGGTTGGAACCTAGGCAAATATACTTTTGCTAATGCTTATAAGGAGACTACGCATTAGTGTACATTAAAACACAATTTGACTCGATTTTAAATTTTTCCCTGTATTCACATTTCTCCCCTTGAGCCTTACTAAATGTATCGCAGCTGTTCAAATTATCAATAACATTGTATTAGAAATTTAAAAAGAGAAACAGGTATGCGTAGGTGAAACTACATAATTGAATAAAAAAAATCTTTAGCTTGACGTAAGAGTTCAGTTTTTGTGGCGGGAAAACGTAGCTCATGCCAAAATCAAGTCATTCCACCTGTAGCATCTGGACAACACTACTAAGAAGCTGGGGTGAACGTAGCGGATCTGATCGATCTGCAGACAAATTTACATAAGTTGTATGCAGTTCTGGTGCTTGTGTGTTCCTGTATCCTCGCATCTATTTTCTTTCTACATTTTCGTGAGAGGAGAATTAAAAGGTTTTAATCGACATTTTGGTCATTTTGAGATATCGATGTTATACGATCACAATTATATACAGTGTGAGTAAAAAGCCTATTTTCCCAAATATCTTGGAAAGGAAGCACCACACGCGTGTGACCCCCAATGACTTTTTTTACTCCTGCTAACCTAAGGAAATTAACTTTGAGCTATGATTATATTAGATTTAGAGCAGTTCAAACATTTGACCCCCATAGTAACTTTACCCCTCTCCTGGGGCACACGCAACACAGGGTCCTGCAGTACTTTCATATTGCCAAAAGTTTATTTTTTGATTTCCCGTGTTCCGATATTTGGTATCTCGTTCGTAACCCAAAACATTTGGGTGATGCTCTCGACGTTTATTTGGTTTATTTGTACTTTAGGGGACGGACTGATATCTTTGGTTTTGAGAGAGAACCTATTCCTCCTGTCTGGACCGCTTTTTGAGCAACACAAAGATGCACGTTTAAATAGGGTAAACATGGTCTTCAACAGGACTTGGTAAAAAACAATTTAAGCTTTTTTTATTAAAACAGAGAAGGTAGGAAGAATAAATAGGATTAAAGATGAATATCTCAAGATTACAAAAGAGAATGCAGGATAAACTAATGTTTAAAACCCCAAATAAGTAAGTCAAGATGGTGGTCGTAAGACCACAGATTACTTTGGATCAGCGAGTTTTCCTGGTTTTAACACTTGAGACCCCTCATTCAAATGAAACAACTGTTCAGGTCAAGTTTAAATGAAACTTACACCACACTTGAGGGATCATAAGACATCACAAAGATTATATCGTCTTCAGATTAGGGGCAAATCATTGTTTTCGAAGCGCGTCAAAATAGAACGAAAGTACTACATAGATTTCACAACCTTGCATCAACAAAATGCATTTGGGATACATGTGCTAATTAGTGTATATTTTAAATATTTTTCGTTGTACGGGTTCTCCTTTAATTTCATAACATTGTCTTTCGGTTGCATGTATCGGGCAGTCATTCATATCAACCTTGTTTTACAAGATATACCGTATGGTTTTTTGGCAACGGTTTCTAGACCAACTTTTGATGTGATTCTAATGAGTGCCAGACGAGAAACATTGAGCCTTTTTGTAGAAACGAAAAAAAAACAAAAAAAATTATCTGTTGTTCACATAAAAGTTGTAATTTTTGAAGCATTAATCGTTTAAACATTCATTGGGACAAGTTTACTATATGATTCCTGTAATCAAGTATTCAATGAAATCATATGGCTTGACCGTGAGCTACCAAAAAAGTGTCCTGCCGGTGATCTTGCGTTGACTGCAGGGTTTTCAACTTGGTAACTTGGTATTTATCTTGGTGTTTTGGCAATCAAGAAATAAATTACAATAATTATTCAAATCGAAAAAATCGATCACTAATAGTAGGGGTGGGCATTGACGATCTTTTTCAAAACGAGTGGATTATTAGGCCATTTTGGTTGCTGAAACAAACTCCGGGGAAGCTTTTGCGCCAAAGATGGATTTTTTTATGTTGTGTAGAATGATTTTAAGTTTTGTACATGAATTCAATAGGATATTTGGTGGTTTCATTATTCACTTGCCAAATCTGACACAAACCAACCATTGACATTTATATACTAGCACTAAGCATAGGTATATTCTTCCCTAAATATAAAACCTGTTTCCAAAGTCATCAAGTTCACGATTGCCTAAATAAAGAAAACTGTTCTGTCACCTTGCAGAGGAGTATAGTCACTCATAAAGCACTGCAATCTTTCCCCTAATGGTCTGAATTATCACAGCCACTAAAAACAACTCTTTCCTTCAAGAAGTTGCCTTCTACTGTCGTTTGTCTGTTAATAATAGCATCACCGTTGTAATGAAACACACTGGCATGGCATTTGGCATGGCACTGGCATGTTAATGTAACTGGTTGTACGTGCTTGACCTTACACAATACAACTCCCTTCATACACAATCTTACAGTATCTTGCAATAGTTGCGAATTGTCTGTTTTGGTAATAATAGCATCACTTGTTGGTATGAAACCCTCCGTACAATTGTCAGGTATTGACATGTTATAAGGCTTGACCTTACAACGATATACTGTCTTTCAACATCCATTAACCCTAAGATCCTGGTCATGTTTTTTGGTTTATTCTGTGTATTGCCTTGCATAATTGAAATGAATTTTGTAAAATAGTTTTTTTTCTGCCATTGAGAGTGACTTGTTTAATTTTCTTGAAAAAGTGTTTAGCTATTAATAATGCACCTTTTTAAGAATTTCTAGCAAAATCATGACTAAGATGTCGTTTTTTTTTGGTTTTTCTGAAATAGAAAATACTCCATTGATTTTCATGTACAAAAATTTAAAAGTCATTTAACCGACCTAAAAATTCATCTTAGGCCACAAAGCTTTCCTGATTTGTTTTTAGCAACAAATGGCCAAGAATCCACTCGTTTTGAAAAACTAGAAAAAAATATCCATTTATGCCCAACCCAACTAATAGTCTTAGAGAGGTTTGTTACTCTATTGGTTTTGTAGTTTTTAGGGTACATTGGCATCCGCAATTGGGACAGAAAATATAAAATAACACAATGTCACTTAAGTTTTAGTCCCCCCCCCCTACTGGTTTTTTTGGAAGTGATAATTTAACTAAAAACCACAAGCATATCTGTAGCCTACAGCGTGAATTGAATTACTGACACTTTAACTGGACTGATATTTGCAGTCATATTAGACTTTCCCCCCCCCTCTGGGATGCCAGCTTGCAGATATCAATCCCGTCCATAATGCTATGTATCTTTAAACGCTCCGAATGTGTGATAACAAACATTAACAGCTCTTGCTCTATATAGTAATAAATATAACCATTTAGTAGCCATTGAAGTAGACTGATAGTTTTACCTGATTTGGATTGACTATCAAGTTTTGAAAAGCGATTCATAATGTGTCAATTAATATAGTTATTTCCAAAGTCATTTAGCATATACCAAGTTAATATTCAGATATATTAGAAAAATATAAGATGCCTTTATTGTATGTCGTCCATATGTAAATCTCTTAGGTGGGTTATGAATCATATTTTTAAAATTGGTCCACAATGGGGGGGTTTTCTGCAAAAAGAAAAACAATATACTTTTGAGTAAATAACATATGGATATTGGACTGTTTTAGTGGCCACTTGAATTTTTATGTGTGTCAAAATGGTCAAGTTTTTCGGCAGGAAAACTGGGCTAGAAACGTTGAAAAATCATTACATAAATATACAAGGTAATGGTGTAGCCTGCACTAAATGTATACCTTTACCAAATTATCCACGCACATTTTTTCGGAATATCCGGGAAAACCTAAATTAAAAAGTCTCTCTGGTGGTAATCTGATTTTGGTTTGGGAAAAATATTCCCGCCAACTTTTACATTGTCACCTGAAAAAAAAAAATGTATAGGAAGTTTTGTTGTTGTTTTTAAGCTGAAACTGACAAACGCACTTTGGGAATAACAATACAAACAACGATATGATCTAGAGGCTACTGATATTTACAATTTAAAAAAATAAATTAGCAAATTGCCTTGGCGAAATTGCTTCTGAAGGAAAAGCAAATAAAATTTTCAGTTTTGGAGTAGATCAATACGTGTGCGCGAAAATGTTTTTCCCAGTGTGTATATTTGTATCTGTTACGTATGAGGGGTGTTCGTAAAACAAGTTATTACCAAGCAGATACACTTTAACATTAAGTGCATAAGGGGGAGGGGGGGGGGTCCATGATGGACGAGGATTTTGTTTTTCACGCGCCCATCTTTTAACGCTAATTATTTGCCCAAGATTTTATGTAATTGCCTAAAATATAATTTACGCTATTTAGTGGAAAAAAAATCAAATCGTCTAGCGTTTTATACTTCTTAGCATAAAAAAGCATTTTGGGGGCGTTTCTCAAAAATTTGTTTTTGCATAAATCGCAATGTAGTAACTTTTAAAAAATTTATTCAGCAAGGTATGTTGATATTGATGTCCTACTATTATGAGCCACATTTTATGGAAGTTAAATCCTTCGGGAAAGTTGTTTTTTTTTATTTTTTGAGTGGGAGTGCTCGTTCCAAAAATCGTTTTTAGTGCCGCCATTTTGAATCCGTATACAACCGTTTTCATTTTTTCCGTTAGGTGGTCATGTTGATGTACCCTATCAATGCCAGAGATTAGTTAACAAATTCCATGGCAAAGTGGTTTTCAGAAGGGGAGGGCACCGGAGTGCAGAAGGACGTTATGCACTTAAGTGCTTAATATTCAAAACTACTTGACTGAATACTTCATCTTCACGGAGATTTACTTATTATCGATTCCCTATACAGGTTGTCCCCCCAACAAGTTTGTACAAGCAGATAACTCCAATCTCTCAAAAAAGTTTTTAACCTGAGAATTTTATTTACAAGGAGGATTATTGATCATACTCGGTATTTGTGCAAATACGATAATTTAGCCAATGCAAGCCAGAGAGATATGGCTACCTGTTGTTGCGTTTTATGCCAATGGGATTTAGCTCACATC
>JAMKCH010005788.1:0-47461 GCA_023653785.1 Ophioderma brevispina
CCTCTATGGTCCAAAGTGCTGCCTACAGTCAGCCGGTACGTGAGTCCTGTGAGTACTCTCCTGGAGTATTGCAGAGGTACTCCACTACTGGTGGCTACATAGGTACCTGTTAGTCACCTAGCAGGCAACTGTAGAGTACACTATAGGATAGGTACTTCTAAGTAAACATAGCTGCTATTCACCCAGTGGCTTGGTGTACTTCGCACTACTTAATTTTTGTTATATAACTTTAATTTGGTCTATTCTTAAAGGCACTATCAGTGATTTTCTTAAATCAGAAAACAAAAAAATCATCAACTATCTGATTTTTCCATGTTTTGTGACAAGTTCGGTGTCCTAACATAACCCTGCCAGTGATAAACCGAAGCAGCGTAATAAGTAGAGCCAAAATTTGATATTTAGAGAAGTCCTTACACTGTCCTCACGCGCACGTACACTTACTACTCACTATTGAAATGGAGATTCGTATATCTTTGAACCCTAGCTTTTTTCTTTTCTTTCTTTTCTTCTTCATTTTCTGTCAATTTTTCATTGGAAAGATATTATGAGAATGTACTACTCAAGTCTTTCACTGTTAAAGCTATTCCTGCGAATTTCAATATTTTGACTCTTTCGGGTGGATCACTGATATTCTTTAATTATAAAAGCCATTGGTTTAAACTGTATAGTGCAACACTGTGGAGAAAAGCGGCAAAAAATGGCTACTTTTCATTCCAAATTGCCACTCCCTAATACTAAACCGATCACTATTTTTTATTTTTTTTTCTTTCACTAATAGTAATGTCTTAGAGCAATATATACTGCCTGTGTAGATTTTTTGCCGAATTATTCCAATGGGAAATGCCATTTTTCTGATGTAGGGCTCCAGGAGCCCCACCCCCATCCTCCACTACTGTGTGTGTAAATATCCATTTGAGTGGTTAAGGCTGTAACTATAGAAGTACAGTAGAATGTACTTTGCGTGTCGTCATTTATCTGTACTGATGTAAATTTTACAGTATTATACGCAGCATTCTACCAACTAAATACGCCTACCGTAATAGTATAATTTACCTTTAAAAGAGGTCTAAATGTACAGGCGGTTTGCTAGGGTTGGTGTGTCATCCTCGCTTTTGTTATCCCTACATATTCCCATGCTCTTAAGCTCACCGAATACACATATTTCCAAGAGTTTTTAATTAATTTAACTTTTAGAGTATCCTGGTAAACATTTACCTATTTTGTTGGCAGAATTGTACAATATCTTTAAATAGTATAACTGTGTCCCGAGACCCCGTTTGAAGTAAATTCAGTTTCATAAGGTCTCCTTTTGGCAAACTTTTTTGCTAAAAAGCTCACTTTAGGAAGGCCAAATTTCGGCTCCCATTCTGGCAAATGTCCCACAAATTCAGTTCCTAATACCCTAACAGTTCTCAGCCAACCCAATTCGGAAATCCGTGGCCGCACATCCCTACCTAAAAAAAATTAGAGCCGCTCCTCCCGGCGCATCGTCTGCATTTCACTGTCATTTCCCAAAGCCACCCCCCCCTTCCATCGCCAAAGACGCCCGATAGGTTCCTGAAGGAACCAAACCAACCCAAACCCCTCCAGAATAGCGAAAGCCGAGAACCGCGAAATTCTAGTTTTTTCTGAAATTGGCCAGCACATCACCAACATTGGAATTCAGTATCAAGTGATTAAATCCCCCGACTTTTATTCCCGACAATTTTCACTATTACCAGCATTTGTTTTTTGCTGTTTCCATTTGATAGCCTAAATAATGTATGTCTCAAGCCCAGTTTAATTTTTGGTGTACGAGACTGTTTTGTGATTTCGTGACCGCGGCAGTGTTTTTCAACAACACCGGCATGCAGGGTGAAAGGTAATCTCCTCCCGTTTAATGTCAATAGTTTTAGTCTTTATTTTTAATTTTTTCTACACTTTCATATTTAACTCTTTCTGATTCAATTTTAGACATTCAAGTTATAAATCATCAATTTAGTCTGTGGTTCTCATATTACTTGGTAGTTGGATTGAAACATTATTAATGACCAGTTAATGAAAGAGTTGAATGACCCACCTAACTGCCGGCGAAATGGAGCTTGGGTCAACAGTCCACTTAGTTTCAAGTGCCTTCCATGCAGTTACTGATGGCTTATGGATTTTGTTTTATCTCCATCTACTTACGTAAATACTTAAGGAGAACCCTATAACGACTCATATTAAACAATATATCACGAGAAAAGAATTATTGACCACGTATCGAGTGGTTTTTCATAGAAAAAATGGAATTCTACCCTAATAATGAATTAAAAACGCATCTAGTCGACCATGTGGCTATTGTAAAATCGCGCTAGTGTATACCGTGTTATGCGATACGACCGGCACATTTAGGTCCATACATGCCATAGGAATACCATTAGAAAGCATTGGGGCATGTGTGAAGATGTATGAACGCTACTGTGCCTCCGTATCGCATAACACAACACATATCCCACATACAATAGCGCAGAATTTCAAATATCGCATGGGTCCAGACAAAATGCTTTAATTCGTTTTATGGTTAGTATAATTCCCGTTTTCCATGAACCACTCCAAGTGTTCAATAATTGTTTTTTATAGCGTATATTGTGTAAGTTATTCATGATACGTGTTCTCCTTTAAAGGAATAATACTGATAGCTCCTTGCCTCTATCATTCCTAGGTGGACTCCCTATACTCCTGCGGAGCTTTGTTGAAGGTTTGGGGCATTCCAACTTACTATCGTATCGTTGTGTTTTTGACGAAGAACTTTGTTATGATCAATATGAGCGCATAGAGTTAGGAATTAAAAAATAAATCAAAAATGCACGTACCGCATTAGTTTTCAAAACACTCACACTTTGAGACAAACTCTATTTTTTTTGGCCTGATCATTCCGCACTTGAATTGGACATCTGCTTACAAAACCCGCCTTATCTTGGCTCCCACAACAATATTGTGTGGGTCTTAAGTTTTACTGTGGCATTCGTTCGATATGCCCAGGGTGGGTGTCCACCAGATCATTAATCTACTGTAGCTTGTGTTCAAACTGGATAGAGTAATAGCCATGATGAGCACTGGTGCTGTATAGTTTGTATAGATTTCATGCATACATGTAGTAAGTATTGTTATTAGCTCATTTGCATATTTTGAGCTAATTTCTCACTAATCCACTGTAACTCATTACAGCAAAGGCCATACATCAGACTTGGTTGTGTGGTAGCCCTTGATGAGTACATGATGTGCTGTATAGTTTTATGTCAGATTTTGTACATATTAAGTATTATAATTAGCTCATTTGCATAACTTGGGCAAGTTTCTAAATATCAAGTTTCCTTCTGACCTTTTGAGGTGTTTCACATTATGCTGATATATATAAAGCTGATCTATTTGTGGGCCCATATTCATTAAGCACCATATAATTCTTGCTTAAGGACATTTCACTCAAAAACATCCCAGAATAAATTGCTCATAGTAAAATGAGGTGAACAGAAACACATGGTGATGTCTGTACATGGCGGTAGGCATGTTGGTGTAATGTAATTGCTTTGTTCGATTTGTATCGTTCCCTAAATTGAAAAACCCATGTGCAACAACTGACCAGATTTGAACTTGCAACCTCTTAAATAATAGACATGTACTCTTAACCAATAAGCTGTTATAGAAGTATTAGATCAAATCAAGTCTTAGGTTCTTTCGTGTTGCACCAACTCATCTTTCTAGCTCTCTCTGCTTTGTATTTATTTTTCACAGGTATTAGAACTAGATGAAATCAAGACACATCACTGGCTCATCATAGGATGCAGTGCAGTAACAGGTGAAAACCTCCTTACTGGTATAGACTGGCTAATTGGAGACATTGCATCCAGAATATTCACCATGGACTGATGTTGTTACAGGTATATGACAGCATAAACCTGCAGGTATCCAAAGAAAGTACTAGTGCAAAAGGACGGGGTGCAATACTATGTATGTGCATCTTTGTGTATAGAGGCCTTCATTTTAAGGTGTTGTGCAGCAGTAGCATTTGAGTTTCAAGTGAAATATTTGAAGTTGGATTGTATTGCTTGAGTCAATGAGATGGGCACAATTTCTTGGCCACAACCAGCAGATATCCTTTTATGACCATTCATGATTTGTGTGTCTGTGTGTGGGGGGGGGGAGTGGCTTAGTAAGAATTGTACTAAAAAAACAGCAGTATACTATGGCACTGGGAGAAGTGTGTATAGCCTGGTACAGTGTGTATATCTTATACTAGAGTACAGATGAGATTTCTTGGATCTGCAAGTGAATATAACCTGCATGCTTTTCTTCTTCTGCTTCCTGATTGAAGTAAGTCCCTCTTTGAAGTTGTCTATATGCCCATATGGTGATCTGTTGCAAAAGGCACTGTACTATGAAGAGGTGCCCTTACCTAGGCTATTCAAGCCTCTTACATGAAATGCATTTTCATATCTGTACTTATTATTGTCCTTTGCTATGATGTCTTTACTGTACCAATAAGTTTATTAGATCAGAGAAGATCGGATAAATCAAATGCCTGACTATCCACATGTTCAATTGTGACACAATCATAGGGAGATTGTCTCTTTTATTTTCAGAGCAATTTTAAGCAGTGGCAACACAATTTTGACAACTGATATAAGTAGGGGCATGCAAGCGCTATTACCTCTGCAAAAATCAGAAAAATCCATTACAGGAATCTTGCTATATAGGCCTACATGGTCATAGTTTTAACAAAGTTTTGTTTAAAAAAATGCTAATAATTTTATTACCATGTCCAGTCTGCTTGCTGTCTGACATATTGTAGCATATTCTTTGAATATCATATATTGTCCTTATTGGAACAACTTAAATTACCATGTCATGATTTTAGGCTTTCTCCTTCTTACATAGAACAAAACTACTGATCACACATTTTGCTTGGACTTCTGTTTTTTTTACCTTATGCTTCTAAATAATATTTCTTTTAGCCAGGAGGTAGTTGAGCAGCCATTTACTTAACATGTATCTTTTTTTATTCAAGAAGTTGAAAAGGTTCATTATCATTAAAGAGACACTGGCACATTTGAAAAATAGTGCGCCCTCAAGATTTTTCAAAATCAATATTTTTGCATGGTTGTAAGGCTTTTATATACAAAAGCCCTCACCCGAACTGATTAAGACCAAATCAGCTTCCTTATGGGTAAACAACAATTTTATAATTTAACGTCGCCGGCGATATTCAGCAGACGACGAAAATGGCATTTAACACAAGAACATGCACGCCGTATGCATGTTTCCCACGCTATGCACACTGTTTGATCGGTCTATAACCTTTGTGGTTTGATATCAGTGAGTACGAGTCAAAAATATTCATGTAATATACACATTTGTTGATTAAAGTTATGGAAAACTTAAAAGTTGGCCTACAAATTACCTGGATGTCTTTATCCTCATATCAATGTCCCTATCTGTTTTGGGTATGTTATTTTTATGTGTAAAATATATCTCTGTTCTTCCAATGGCCTAGACTATCATTTGAGAGCAAATTGAAGAAATTTCATGTTTTGTGAAAATGTGCCAGTGCCGCTTTAATCAATGCTATAGTAAAAACTGAATTCAACCTTCTATTGCCAGTAAGTTGTAAATTCAAGTGTTCTAGTCTGTTCTCCAGAGGTAGTGGGACATTTTTCAGTGGTTTGTATAAGTCCTCATTTGCTAACATCTTGGAATTACTTAGCAAAAAAGTAATGCACGAAAAATGTGAAAAAAAAACCCAGCATAACAGATCAAAGCAGCCATTAAAATTAAGAGGTAGCTTTCACAGATATTGTTTCATTCCAATAGGTAACAATTTGTCATACTATTTTGGCCGCAAAGGTCAATTTGCTGACAACCATGGCTCGAAAAGTGGGGAATTTGGGAAGCTCCAACCCTTGTCTCGCTGGAAATCTGAGCTGATTAAAACTTTTGTTAACAAAACTAACTTTAACCTCTCTGACCTCTCATAGGAATTTTTTCAAAATCAGAATCCCCTTCCTGGGAAATAAACATTTTTTGAGCCGTGATGACAACATCTTACTTTTCCTCATTCTAGCTCCATTCTAACTTTTTACCAATGGCATGTACCAAAGTATTTTTTCCAGTGGTAAATTGTGGTGGGGGAGGAAGGGTATTTTCCTGTTGGGGGAAAATCATGAAATTAGTGCAAAGTTTTGCAATGTCAGAATTGCTGGTTTTTGTTTCTTTGTTTTCAAGTGGGCACAAGTGGGGGAAAGGCTCAATTTGGGGAACTTTTGCAAATCATGCTGTCCCGTGGTGCATATTCCTGTGTTTTCACATAGCTCAGATGTAGCAATGTTTTGTGAGTTAAAGACACTATCAGTGATTTGCTAAATCAGCAAATCTAAAAAATCATCAAAAATCAGATTTTTGCATGTATGTAAGAAGTACAGGTATCCTAACATACCCTGCAAATGATAAGACCAGAAGCAGCCTAATAAGGACAGAATCAGAGATTTTAGTCATTACTGTCCGAACGGACACTTACTACAACACGTAATTGAATGGAGAATCGTATCTTGGAACACTGCCGTTTTCTTCCCTTTCTGTCAATTCTACAGCTGGAAAAGGTAACTTACGAGGATTCCACAGACTTATCCTTCACTTTGAATCTATTCCTGCAAATTTCAAATATTTTTCAAATCACTGATAGTGTCTTTAAATACTGACATGCATCATTCATTTTGATAATCTCATTACTAACACCTGTGTTTATATATGGTTGTGTTTTAAAGCCAAGTTTACTCATCCATGTAACAACCTAGCTATGTTTGACAAAATCTTAGCATGCTAACATCAGCTTCAATGAGCAGCTTCCATGAGGTTAGGTCATAAAGGTATTTTCTGTCAATGAAGACAAAACAACACATGCTAACTGTATAATGAGTCACTGCAATGTGAATATTTGTTCAGTTTACCACAGTTGATGTCTGCTTCTGACTTTGTATTGCATCTATCAACTCTACCATTCTGCATAAAAACGTATAAAGTGAAACTTAAATATTTTGAAGCTGGTTGGTTGTTCAAGAGTGGCATTTTGTTAATAGGATATACACTATCCACAGTCAGTAACAGCATACTGGTGGGAGGTAAACTCAACCCCACGCATCATAACTGCAACTGTAACCCTGACTTTAACCATACACCTTAAATACTAACCTACTACTAAAGTTATGTTTACTCTATTCGTAATTAATCCTAAATCCTAATCCAAACCCAGTGTACCTTCCTGGCTGTGCTTAGCCATGAAAAATGTTGGGAACCCAAAACTTAAAGGTGCAACAAGAGATTTTGAGGCACCAAAATATTGTATCATAATAGTAATTTCATATAGATTAGACACTCAATAGATTTCTTACCTTGTATTTCGTTACAAAAATGTCTTAGAAGTAAGAAAAAAGGCGATTTGATTTGCTTATATTTCAATGTAAAACATAGGCTGAAATTTGTATTTGCTCCTATATGAAATTAGGAATTTCACAATTTTTGTATCAAAGAAACATTTCAGCTTAATCCTTTCACATGGGGATATTTTTGATGGAAAGCCTTACATCAGGGCAAAAATCAGTACTTTCGAATTTTATGATATGTGAAAACTCTTGTTGCACCTTTAAAAAATGACTCTCCATGAACAAATTTTCTTTTCAGCTCAGTCACTAATGGGGGGATTTATTACGATTTCCAATTCAACTACAAAAACTCACCTTTGACCAATTTTGGTTGTGAAGTTTGTTTACATTTTGAAAATCACTGATAGTAGCTTTAAGGACATACTGAGGGAACTTTTGAATGAAGGTGTTATAATTACCACAATGATGGATGGCCTTGAGCACCAATTGGTGGTCCTATTTCGACTTATGCTTTAATGGTGATTGTACTGGAAGCATACTGAGGCAGCCTTAAGGAATTTTTTTCACACGAGTTATGTCTTGTCAATGTCACAACAAAGCACATTATGCCGGCAGTACTTAAGGTCTTTCAGGATGTGTGTCAAGCCAAACACTGACACAAACATGTTAAATCATGAAGTGCCCCTGAAAATATATTTACTATTATTAAAACCTGTGAAAACGAGAAGGGAAAATACCTACTCTTAATTTGTCCATGCAGAGACAGTTTGGACCATTAATGTCAGCCAAAGGGATAAATCGAGTGGTTGAACAATCCAGAAGGACGTAAAACTCAACACTAAAAGAAATATTAAAGAATTTCTTTAATTCTGTAGTATATAATTGAAATAATTGTATTTGTTACTAAAGTTTATATAATGTTTGCTTACAGTTACACATATGAGCTTTAACATGTTGTTTACTTTGAGTAATGAATAGATTTGCTTAGTAGAAAATATAAAACATCACATTATCCAAAAGCAGTTATTACAGCGAATTAAAGAAATTTTAATTATTTCTTTTAGTGTAGAGTTAATCCTTCTGATTACTCAACCGCGAATAAGCTGAATAAACAAAAACTACCACATGATGCAAAACTCTGAAATGTTGAATGTATCCATTGTCATATTGTATAATATTCTATGGTTCAGTTCAGGTCAGTTCATTTTATTTCAACACATTGATCAATATATTACAAAGTGTAAAAAATTAGCGGTGGGGTGACCAAGCAGAGCAACGCTCGAAGTAATTGGCCACCCTATTATTCTTATTACAGACAAAGAACATACATGTGCAAGACGAAGTAACGAAGACATGGGCCGTACAGGACAACCAAAAAGCAGAGGAGACAATACAATACAGAGTGCAATAGTTGGCCAATGACAAGTTTGATTAACTGGTAAGTCATTTTTAAAGGCGCATAAAAGAATATAATATAAATGGTACAAGAGCCTAAAAAACAATGTAAATGGAAAAGATACAAGAGATTCATGCAAAACATAGTTTAAGTATACCACGTTGTAATAACAATGAGAGTAGATACTCGTTTAAACAAGATGTAAAATAATACCAACTGGTAAAGAGTGCAAAATATAAATAGGTAAAATAGTAGAAGAAATAATTATACACAAGCTGTTTGAGTCGAGTATTAGAACAAACAGAATAATAATAAACACAAAAACGGCTACGCAGCCTCCCCCACCCTGACAACTCAATCCTGAGCAAATTTAAGCGTTTTCATGCGGGTAGATATGATTTTGCACAAGAATCTAGTACCACACAGAACCCCATGGGGAATGGGCTCACAGAGGTGCTACAACATAGAAACCAAGGACCCCGTAGGCCCACACGGCAAGACGCCGCCGTGAATTTTCTGATATGGCATGAACTACAATCTTACTTAAATCAGTGTCAAAACTCTGTCGCCACTGCTTAAATTGTTGAAAAAAGTGAAACCTGCAAGTGAGTCAGACGGAGCTGTGGATATTGCTATGATCATACGCCAATAACAGTAAATTATATTTAAGGGGGCCATGTATACAATAAACATAAGAATGATAAGCAACAATGGGTAAAGAAAAAATGAAAATTAGTTGTAATGGGAAACAATATACTGTTTAACTATTTTTGAAGGAGACAACAGAGTTAGAATTTTTAAGGTTCATGTTTATGTGTTCCAACAATAGGACCTTGATGTCTTATTGTGTTACGAGCCAGATCAGTTTTAAAGTTGTATGGTCTATATGTATCCACAGATCTAACAGCATACTCGGGATTGCAATTGACTTGAATAACATACGAGCAAAATCTCGGGAAGCAGATATTTAAAATATGAACATAAAAGTTGCTATTTGGAGCTAGTATGTTCATGAATTGCGGTTTTGAGTGAGGCAAATAAAGGTGGTCGTGTGGGCAAGAAAGCGAGTTTGGTACATAAAAACGCGAATAATTTTTTGTTTTAAATGGATGCTATGTAGGTGACGTGTTACGGTCTGCCCAAATATATTACAATATTGAATGTGCGGTAGAACTAAACTGTTATAAAGGGTAAATAAAGTATATTGGGTAAAAGAGGTTAAGCCTAAATAAAATTCCAGAATATTTGGAAACATATTGCTACAGAAATAGTGTGATGCTTCCAAGTAAGTGCTTCTCGAGTGTGATCCGAGAAAACGTATAGTAGAGGAAACTGTGTCAACTTGGTGTTTTCATGTTTATCGCTTCTATCTTGATAAGAACGGTTGCTAACACCTTTTTGAAAAACCATATAATTTGGTTTTGGGGTCATAGTGAGTGATTAATTTATTTGTCCTTAGCCAATTGGCAATATTCAAAGTTCAAGGTTTATTAATTGTATGAGATATGGGAAATTTTTATGCGAAATCAGTAGATTTGATCGTCTGCTCATAATAAAAGTTAAAAAATATTAGAGAAAACGCGATATCATTTAGATATACTATGAAAAAGTAAGGACCAGAATTGATCCTTGTGGAATCGCATAGGGAGAATTCTTAAAAATGATTTGGCATTATTAAATGAAACAATAATTGTATATCAGGTAGGTATTCGAACCACTCGAGGGCAATAACAACGGACACCATAATGAGGCAAGCTTAGAAAGAGAATGTTATGATTTATTGGTCAAATGCCTTCGAGAGGTCCAGAAAATACCAACGCTATGACTGTTAATATCCAGATCAGAACTATTTGTGTAGGCTTACATAATGGCCATATATGAGGAACGTTAGAACGAAAACCAAAACTGTGAATTTTATGAAAGCAAGTCAAAACGTGAAATAAAATTATATAACCTATATGAAGATTCGCTCAAGAACTTTTTGAAAAATAACAGGGAGTACAGATATAGGCCTATAATTGGAGACGACATGTGCTCGCCACTTTTGTAATGGGAAGTATTTTGCTATTTTTAGTTTAGTTGGTACTATACCTGTGGTTAAAGAGAGGTTGCTAATATGGGCGAGTGGAGGGGCAATTATTGTTAGGACGGATTTGATAATATGGGGTTTAATGTCATCAAAGCCACTGCTAGTGTAGGATTTCAATTGTTACAAAATTTTGGAAACCTCTCAGTGTACGTAGGAGAAAGGAAAAGCGAATTGAGGGGAGAGTCAATTTATTAAGGGATGATGGAACTGAATGTTACAATCTTTAATTTTGCCAGCAAGATTGGGGCGATATTAGAAAAATAGCTGTTAAATCTGTTTGCGATGGAATGGGGTTGGTTATAGGGGTGATGATCATCAGAAAAAACGTTGGTAATCTGGGTTTGTTCTACGACCGAAGAATGTCATTAAAATGTTCCAGGTGAGTTAGTGTTATTTTTACAGGTTTCTAGTGGTTGGTGTAGTAATCTTGTTCGAGGCTCTTAATAAAGTAGTTAAAGCTTTACGATAAGTATGAATTTGATCTTTTATCTAAAGTTGGATGGGCAACATATTCTGCGGTGAAGCTTCTCCTTACGATGTACAGATTTAAGTATTGTTGGCGTAATCATGATTTACGAGGAATGCGATTGAACCTTACGGGGACTTAGTACTACGCGTTTTAGATGGGAAGTAAATGTTGTACCTGTGGAGAAAATTTAAAAGAAACGCGTTCTAAGCTTCGTCCGCAGAATTGAACTCATTAACAAACTTCCAATCGACAAGATTTAAATGATTATGAAAATTTCGGATAGACGTTTCATTAAATGAACGGGTGGTACCAGTGGCTGGATGGTTGTACTTAATCGGAATTGATTTGGTAAATTGAAAAATTGGAAAATGGTCAGTTTATGGTAAAAAAACTGAGCAAAGAAACTACTTGTTTGTGTGCTATTCTCTCATACCTATAAAGGTGCAAGGAGTATAGACTTACAAAGATATGCTTTTGTGTTTACAATTGTGTATATTCTTTTGTATATTTACATAAGGTTGATTTTATATTTAAAGAATGGAAACTGAAACTAAATTATGTACAAATCTTAGGGAAACAACCTCAATTTCCAATGTTACTGTTTGCTGATTAAAAGTTTGAATTCACTGTTTGACATTTTTTGTGTTGGTATTATTATTTAGAATTAACCTCCTTCTTCTTATCGTGTCCAAACACTGTGGTTCTCAAATATGATCCAGCCAGAGATGGGCACAACGTCTGGCTGCTTCACTGAATTCCGCAAGGTCCTTGTTTGTGCATTGTTGCTCCAGAATTAACCTAACCTAGAATTAACCTAACATGCATGATAATTGTTGATATCATAACTTATACACATCTCATGTAAAATTGTTGAAGCAATAACATATGACATTGGCAGTTGCATTACTGAAATGCCAATATTCACTCTTTTCCTAGCTTCTTCTTCTTCTTATCGTGTCCAAACACTGTGGTTCTCAAATATGATCCAGCCAGAGATGGGCACAACGTCTGGCTGCTTCACTGAATTCCGCAAGGTCCTTGTTTGTGCATTGTTGCTCCAGCAGTGGGCAGACCAAGAGGTGTTCCATTGTCTGTGGTGCTGTTCCACAACCACAGGTAGTATCCTGATCTGCTTCCAGATAGCCCCACTTCTGCAAGGAAACCTTAGATCGGCCAGTTCTGGTTCTCAATCTATTGAGGCATCGCCATTCAGCCCATGAGGAGTCAGCTCCAGGTGGGAGATGCTCACCAGGTTCAATACCGATAGATGTTACTTGGTTGATGGCTTTGCTTTGAAAGTAACATTATTTTTGCATAGTTCACAAAAAAACTTGCAGAGTGTGACAGCATCTTGGCCCATATTTGAGTAAATTCACCAGAGTAGTAAGAACAGGTTGGGTGCATGGTGATGTACTATCCCATTAAGTTATTTTATGGATGTTACATGCAAACCCTCATTTGTGTATGAGGTCAAAGATCATATGTCAAGGTCAAAGGTCTCAAACCGTAATGGGAGGCTACACAAGCGGTTCGATGACCACGATGTATTTTTTTATCTTTTCCCAGCTTTCACCCTATTGATAAATATAATTTTCAATGTCTTGAAAGAATCTCCTTTAAAATACATTACCTTTTCCAGAAACTTACCACAGGTTTCAACAAATGAATAGAACTGAAGGATTCATGAAAAATTAACTTCCTCATAAGTAGTGGGTAAAGGTAGGGATGCCATGGAGCTTGCACGGTACTTGGCATATACCACACCACTAATATCAGCAGAATAAGCAGCGTCTGAATTGGGTACACCCTCATCATTAGTAGACTGATCCAGATTTGGTGGATTAAAAGGGATTATCAAAATTATCAGATATAAATGACCTATAAGAATTAAAAGTGCATTAACAATGTTATTGCAGTCTAAATGAGTAATAAGAAGGTAAAATACTTAGATCTCTGACCCATGAAATAAGCGTAACAGGATAGCAAAGAAAAATGTTTCTTAATAATAAAGACTATGAAATTGCAAAATTCAAGAACAAGTTCTTGAAGTTAAGTCACAGAAATGACTTGGTAAAATTACAATTTAGTGACAAGCAGTAAGACTATGAACGTTTTGGAAAATTATACCTAGTTTCATATGTTGTTACTTATTTCTTTGCATCTGTGCTGGGCGACCCTGATCTTGGCATCTTTGCCATATACTAGAGTTTATTCAAAGTGGGAGCCAATCTGTCTCTTTCCTGTTGCATGGATGTTGATAAATGTGGAGTGGCAAAGACCTCCTTTCCTTGTATATGTTTGCTTTGATATGGCATTTAGTACTCTATCACAATCTACCATCCTCATAAACTTTGCGATAATTGGTTTGCTCATTGCGGCAGCTTTGGTAGGTACAAACACTATAACCTCTCAGATGCATTGGGAATATAAGTGTCTTTTTCAGAACTTCTCATAAACCCTCTTAATGTTCTCTGAGATGTTTGTCGCCGCAGGAACACTGACAAATACCAATTAACCTTCTTACTATATACTTTTCAATATACTTCAGCTTCCTCATTTGGACCTTCTCCAATTTTGGTATCTTGTCCAATGAGAGAGTTTTTTTCCTCCAGACTATAATAGATTTTTCTTTCAACTCAAGTACTTTATTACTATCATGTATTTCATTTTCCAGTTTTCTAGTTCAGTTATGCCCTGTTTGATAATCTGTTTTTTTTTCCATGTCGAAACTGTGGCACTAGCCCATCAAACTTTGTGTAGATGTCCATTCATAGCCTGTTACTAGCAACTGGCCATTTTTTACTACCCCAGATGTAGCATTCACTTTAATGTAGGTGGGTCCTTATTGCAGTCAATTGAATAGGACTATTATAGGTAAATAATCTTCTATCTTGAGAATGTGATTCAGTGCAGTTATTGTCCCCACCAAACAAGTTTAGATGTGGTTTATGAAACAGTTCTAATCTGTGTGTGCATGTGCATGATATTTATCATGTGTGTGTATATGTGTTGGTAAATTGTTAATTGGCACAATCAGTGATTTGCAAATCAGAAAATCAAAAACCGCTTTTTGCATGTCTGTAACAAGTACGGTACTCTAACATTATTCTACTAATGATCAGGCCCAACCACATAATAATGAAAAATCGGAATATATTAGTCTTACTGTCCATAATGACACTTGGCTACAAACACCATATGAATGGAATTCATATTTTTGACAATTCTTCATTGAGAAAGTACTTATGAGGGTTCTATCTTTCACTTTTTAGCTTTTAAAAGGCTATTTCAAATATTTTGACTCTTTCCGATGATCACTGATAGCGTCTTTTAAGTAAAGTTATCGTAGAGGGCAGGGGTTTCTCAATAAAATTTGTTAACGGGCCCAAATAGTGAAGTGGTTAGTGGAAGCGTGTGTGCAGGCCGTCCTCTCATGGGTGGTGTGGGGGGATATGGGCGTAATTTCGGCGCAACTGATTGGATGGATGGGGCGATTGGTCGGCGGATTGTCTCCCCCACCTGCCTGTTGCTGTTTGTTTTGTTTGCAGCATTGCTGGAGAATGAATTAACTTCTGTTGTGATTGACCCCCCCCCCCAAACCCCCCCCCCCCCCTGCTCTTCAGAATTGCGAACCTAGTGGACAAAAAATTTGTGTCTACCTTGCGAGCGAAGCTAGCAGAAAAAAATTGATAATTCTTGAATCCGGCCCCATGATTTTTGTCTTCAACACAGGATCAACACCCCCCCCATTAAAATGGTCTGGGGACGCCCCTGTGGAGTGTTAAAGCGGCTGGGTCCATGTGCTCATTTAGGACTCCCGGTGGGGTGAAGGCAGTTTGAAGTCCTGCACGAGAGCATTTTTGGAAAACTTGTCAACCTGAGCATTCCATGGACCCTACAGCTCAACAGTAAATGCAAAAACCTTCCATTGCTTGATGTTTAGGGGGTTTCCCGTGGTTAATATGAAAATAAAACTTACGTTAAACAGCAAAAACATTGAACCCCTTGGGGACTTTAATTCGCGTTGTTGCACTACGGTTAGAGTCAAGTTGTACACAAAATTCAATTGTCTTGCCACGGAGAAATGCTGTTTTGAATGCTTATTTTTGCTTGCTTTTTTTTTCAAGTTTCCATATGAAGTTTTCTGAAGAATGTGGTGGGTACAATCAAGACCTCCTGACCTGGTATAAAAGGAGAGAGGTGACAGGTCAAGTCCTTGCTTGATGCTGGCTCAGGTGATAGTGCACCAAGCAAGGAGGTCACCAGGATCTATTGTTAGTAGGGAGGATGTGCATGAAATGTTTGTTTATGTTAATGAGGATGTGAAGCGGGTGAACTCTGTGGAGAGCAATGCATCTGTACAGCAGGATGTTTAATTGATGTGTGCTGACTGTGGCTAGTAATTTGATTCACCACACTTTCCCCCACAGTAGCAATTGCGGCCCACATTTCATTCTTCTCGGCATTATGCACCAACTGATCATCTTCTTGGATACACCACAGTAATCGACTGATACAGTATGGTTCTTGTGCTAGACTCTCCGGGTAGCTGTCACAAGGCTATGCAAGCTGGGTTTGGGTCTGTACTCACAGCATGCAGCAAGGCCTACTGTTTTCATCCTCATCACTGGAATCACTAGATTGTTCCTGTTTCCTCAAACGTCGGGAACGTCTGGGAGCGGGAGTAGGCTTTGTTGGATGCTGGTGGATGGGCTTGCTCTGCCTCTTTTTGTCCTCTTCATCTAGTGGCAAATGATTACAAGGGAGGAGCATATTTCGATGCAGGGTGCAGATGCGCCCAAACGATTTTTCTTGGTTTGTACTCATACACTGGGATGTCTTGGTTGACCACGGCGTATCACAATGTGGACATCCTGCTCCCAGCGATCAGCAATTTTATGCTTTCCTTGGAATGCCAGTTTTTCTTTACAATAGAGACCATCCTTGGGTAGGAGTACATTTTCCCTTGTTTTAAGGTCGTAGTGACGCTTTGCTTTACTGGCTTTATTGGCCTTAGCTGTGTGTCTTATGGCTTGGTCATAGGCATAGTCAAGCCTCTTTCTGAAGTTGATCAACATAGCTGTTTGACTTCACTTGGGGAGCGGCGTCGGTTGGTTTTAACCCCAAGCAAGGTCAACATGTAGGCGTGGGTGCCGACCAAACATGAGGTAGTAAGGTGAGTAGCATGTGGTTTCATGCCTATGACGTTATAAGCATGACCACAATGGTCCCACATAGGTTTTCCAGTCGGTCTTCTGATCATGCGTCAAATTTCCAAGCATACCAAGGATCCGTCCCCAAGAACCCCTCCCCGGCTGGCAAGTGGTTACCTATATCAAATCCAAATTAATTAGTCCAAGATTAATCTTTTATTGCTTTTTTATCGCTATTATTTTAGAAGTGGCATTTTTATATCCACTCAATTGGTAGACTTCTAACATAATTCTGCAACTTGTTTTTGAATTTATATCATCCAAAAAAGATTGTTACAAATTTACTATTATTGAAATGTTTTAGTTCTTAGTTACTTGGATGTCCCCGGAGTTTGGTTTATGTTTACCTATTTGCTAAAGGCCACTGTTTATCTTTAAGTACTATTATTTAAGCGCATTCCTACCGAAGTCCGTATTTGTTTTAAGAGTCCGCGAAGACGCAATCCACCACTAAACCAATTAATAACAATGACGGGATAACTTTTCGATTTTCAATAGGCAATTGATTGAGTGAATCGGAAAAGCGATACCTCTTTAGGCCGCTAGTGCAGACATGGCGGCGACGTGCCGTGGAAGTCAATGACGTCATGAACATGCTGGATAATGGACCAATGGTCCGTTTTTTTCTGTATTTTGGTATTTTTATTTTGTCATTTTTAAAAACGTGTTTGTTTTTTGGAAAAAAGCATTTTATTTTGTAATTTTTTTATTCTTTTAAAGTCTTGTTCCAATACTTTTAAAAAAAAATGACTTTTTCCAAACAATTTTATTTTTTTCAAATCGTTTGGCTCTGGTCCTTTTCTGAACTTTTTAATAATGTTTTTTTTCACATCATTGTTTTTTTTTTCTTTTTGTAAATACTTTCCAAATTTTTTTTGCTTTTGGGTCCTTTTATTTTACTCTTTAAGGCATTAAATTATTATTTTCTAACCACTATTTCGCAAAACTTTATTTTATTCCTTGTTTTTTTTTTGCAGTTGTGAACTTTGATAGGCCTTTATTAATTACAAACACTTTTCAAAACTCATTCTATATGTTTTAAATTTTTGTTTGTTTTCTTACTTTTTGTAGGCCATTAATTCACCAAAGATTTCATAAAAACATTCCTGTCTAATGTTTTGTTTACTTTTTCTTCCAAAAAGTTATTTTCATTTTTTGGCCTAGATGCTCCTTCAGGTCCCTCTTGAAGTCAAACAAAGTCAGATCAGGTGGACCTGGTCGTGCTCCTTGCGTGATTGCACTTCTCTCCTCCGGCACACCGTAACACGGCCTTTACAACAACCCCCGTTTTTTCTGCGGTTGCATATTAGGTAGAGTCTGCCTTTTACTTATCTTTGAATGTACATAATTGTCAAAAATGTAGCCTTTTCCGCGAGGAGAGATAACCTGCTGAACTTGCTCCATGTTCCTTCTTTGAGAGATATTCTCAGAATGATGAGATGCAAGTTTTACTGAAGAGCAATTCTGATTAGCCACAGGCTGATTGACATATTGATTGACAGGTACATTTGAATGAAATAGCGCTGACAAATCGGTAACATCTGAACCGAAGTGTGGGGTCTCTGACACCCAGCAAATTGGCAAACATCAATGCGCGGTATCGGGTCTTTGTTCATAATTGGGTAAGTACTGGGATAATCTTTACGGGACTGGGCCGGTTTTATTGGACTCGGTAGGTGTACCATTTGAAGAAAAGATGTTTATTTTCCAACATAAAAAAAAAAAAAACCCATGTGCTTGCATTCAAGTGCTCTTGTATTTATTAGGACCCTTTTTTAGTGGTATGTTTAAGTGGAGAGAGAGAGATTAGAAATACACCATGAACAGAGTCTGATTTCACTTAGATAGTGTGTGTGTGACCATTACAAAACCTGGTCAGCAAAGTGTTAAAATTTAGGTTATGTGGTAGAGATTATTATTTATTTATTTATTCGGATAGACACTCGGAAAAGTGGCACTCAACTACATTAGTGGTGAATCCAACAACCATTAAAACAACAAAACAAAGAATATTAACAAAATGATTAAAATCACTGACATGGGCCGGAAATAAACACAAGCAACTCCAACTGAACCCTAACCTAAAAAAAAAACTAAGTAACAGAGAAGATGGGAAATTCCCTCTTTCGCTGGTATAATGAACCAAATAAGAGGATGGGAATGAAGCAAAATAAGGCACTGGAGTGGACGAGGCAAAAATACACAGGCAGGGATAGAATGGGAGACATGATGTTATTTCGTCCATGATATGAGTGATGCATGCAAAATGAGCAAAAATAAAAATAATAATACTGAATGGCCAAAAAGTGCTTGAGTGCATAAAAATATGCTAAAATATGAATCATTAGTATTATACATTACAAACAACGGCATTACACACCCATCACCCATTACACACCCACACACCAAAAACACGCACCACGCATACATACACACCGCATACAGACACACGCACACATATGGGCTAATGTTACAAAAACTATTTATATGATTTACCCAAAACACATTCCAATTCAAGTTACAGCACAAGTACACACATCATGCAGGGCAAATATATTGCCTACAAAATACAAACGCACACACAACACACCAACACCCAATTAGACAAGACAAGCCTCACTATACGAAGATATTAAATAAATATATAATATAAAGAAAACCAAGCATATTAAAGTGCTACAAAACTATCAACAGCATTGAAAAGCATTATCAGTGGAAATTGTAAGCCAAAAATCCTTAATTCAATTACATTTTGGAGGTTATGCGTCAGTGGGGTTGGTGAGCTCCCAAACTCTTTTTGCATATGACTTACAAAAATCATCAAATACAGCAGCAACAATTTCAGCATCTTCAACATAGTAATTGTTGTAAGTGTCAATAACCATCCTAATGTAAGGATTTGTTTTCGCTTTTAAGCTGCTGGAGATAAAGGCTTCCCATACATCTAGATGATTAATAGCAATTAAATCACGTTCAAGTGTGTTGTATCATCGATTCTGATATCGTTAAGCATGCTGCAAGTAAATAAGACATGTTGAACATTTCAATGCAATATTGGCACGTTAAACAACATGCGTTCATGTTCAGCGACTTATTTACTGGTGCTGCGATAGCGGCAGAGTATTGAGCCGAAGGTTAAATTTAAGACTAGCGCCGCGAAAATCCGGTTCTTATAATTATCTAAGTCAAGCCTTTGGTATAGCCTGGCACCTCTAATTAATTATGCTGTCTAGCTTGTACTTAAGTCAGGTATAGAACTTGAAAATTGATAGAGACATGTTTATTCATCTTCCCTGATTCAACCTCTTTAACAAGTTAAATGAGATTTGGCTTAGGGCCTAAATAGGAAATTGTTTTAAAAGGTATTTTAAGACTGTTGCAGAGATTCGCACGTCTAGGTAGCCCACCAGAAACATCATCGCCCCCCATGCTAGTTAGTTTTGCCCAACCTGTTTTCCTATCTCCATGTAGGCCAAATTAATCAATTCCCAATCTAGAGCTGTACATCTGCTCAAACATCTCAAATCCATCGCTGTGTATTTAGGCATTTAATTCAACTGTTTGAAAGTAGATTCCATCTATTCCTCATTAAAGTCTATCCAAGTTATATTTTCCATATATGAAGTTGTCACCATCAGCATTCTATTAAAAGTCATCTCAAGTATAGATGCATGTATCAGTGTGTTTCTTCTGATTGTATATCGCATCGCAGTAAATGCCCCACACTCAGCGACGAGTGAACTCCGAATTACCATATGTTATATCCTGTTACATTGGCGCACAACATGGGGCTGTGCTATGCTGATTTTTTTTTGTCTTTCTCCAACGATGATCAGGGCACCCATGACCCTTGGAACTTGCAGCATTAACACCGAGTAGACCATGCATTGGACTTTTGGACTGAACTTTCACACTGAGCTTCTTGAGTTTCTTCTGTAATTTGCAAAATTGCAACTTTATTTCATCCCTGAGCGAACCTTTATGCGCGAGTGATTAGCGAGGATTTTTTTTTTGCCTTTTTGGGGTTATTTGATCTTGCGTTAACTGTGAACTTGAATTGCATTTTTATTTGGAACATCACCATGCACCGAATCTAACATCTAATACACTTGCGTTTGGAATGTTGAGAAAAGCCGAGTTAGCCAACTCATTCGTCAACAACAACTTCTATGGTCGTCGTTTTCCCATTAATCTGCGACAACGACTCTCCATCGCAAACACCATAATCTTTCGATTATTACTGCCGATTCCAACTCATGAATACCTCACTGTGTAACACATAGAGCGGACTTTATCACACGCCTAAATGGGACTTGGACATGTGCAAGTGGTTTAACGTGAAACTGGGATATGGTTTTATCACCCGCGACTACACCCAAAGAGGATTGATTTCATCTACAGAAGCGGCCATTCTGCGGAATACATACCAGCAAAACTGAAAGCCAGTGTTGGAGATGGCGAAGGTGCAGTGTTGAGTTGTTGACATTTGTTTTGTTGAAGGACGCACTCCAGAAGCAATCAATGTTACCGGTCCTTCTGGTGCCCCTGTTTTAGGCAGTGTGTATGCTCGACGGATAGATAGAGACTCTCCCAAAAGATTTGAACTGACTGGGAAACAGCATGATTCAAGAGGCTATTGCTAACTGTTGCATGGCCGTGTTCACCACTGTGATAGTCTGATGTGAGTTAATTGGATCGGGGAAATGGCAGATTCCAACGATGACTACTCAGCCCTTGATTCCGATGGTGATAGTGGTAGTAATACCAGTATTGATCCAACCCTCGCTCCGAGGCACTCTTTTGATAAGAAAGATAAGGATGTGCCGTTCCTGATGCACAAGGAGGGGCAACCATTGATACTGCAAGTTATTGATCCTCCACAACAGAGCCTGAATCCCGCTCCCAGACATTTTGCGGCATTTGATGGGAAAACATGACCCACCTAGGATTCTAGTATGGGGCTTGAAAATTCAGTGATTGTTGCACACCTGTGAGTACGATCAATCAGCTTCATATCCCTTGTGCCAAGCTACCCATAGAAATAGAGCGAGGCGGAAAAGAACGTTGTGTATTCTCGATTGCTGGGTGTACCAAGAAGAAGATGGATTGTGGTGCACAATGCCTAGTACGGTGACAAATGAAATGTCGGGACTTGGCCATTTTGGCTGCAGCAGTATGACGAGTGTAACTTGAAACATGACATTAAGAACTCCTTCCTCTTGCTGGTGGGACTTAACATGTAATTGCACTTAAATTGTTTTAAAAAGTTTTTATATTTTGTTTTCGGGGACTTTATAATTGTTTTAAGCACTTCAGTTAAGTTTGTTGCATGCTTAGTGCAAACTGTGATTGTCTTATTTTAACTTGACATTCATGTTTTAAATATCTAACTTAGGTATTTGTGTTACGTTTGTTGCATACAATTGCAAAACGGGAATCATCTTAGCTTGATCCTGTTTTAGGTAGAATAACAAAAGAGTAGTTGAGCCCGTCTGGCAATTGCTAGCAAAGCCTCTCCTTGAACTAAGGTTGCTTGCTTTTCCTTTGCAATAGTGCCTGCTTGATATTATGCGTACCGCATAATTTTTTTTGATCAACTAGTTTGCTTTAAGGACTGACTGATTTAAAAATTTAAAAGATCCTTTAGAAATTTTGATCTTGTTTTAGGACCAGTGATCATTTACTTGTATATTTTTATTCTGTTGAAAGGTCTCAGGAAATTGAGCCTGTTTATGTTTTGCAAAATTGGACTGTTGATCAAGGAAATGTTGATTTAAATTGCATTGTGCCAAGCCAAACATATTTTCAAAACTCAACAGATGTTGTTATTGCTTATGGATTTACTTTTCAATTTTAGTAGCTTAACCATGCCATTCAGAAGTTTATCATGTTAATTTGATAAAACAGTAGTTACTTTTACTATTAAACTATGTAAAAATAATCATTAGTAGTTGTGATTATGCATTTGTTTGAAAGTGTGTCCTAAGTTTGTTTCGTCAAACATTTTCTTTGTTTATTATATTTAACATGTTTTGATCTTTTATGTAACCATGCATGTTTTTAACTTCAGTGCTTTGATGTTAATTTCATGATTATATTGATGTACACTAAGAAATATGTTCCCTACAATTTTTATAAACTAAAGTAAGGCCACCATTTATTTGTGCCAGGGGTAAAAAGTACCTCTCACAGCCTTGCCGCTTTTTTTTTTATGCTTAAATTATTTTGTTTTGTACATCTTGGTTTATTCCAAAAGTTATGTGATCGTTCAAATTATTGTAAAATTGTAGATTTGGGAATTTTTGGCTGGTAAATTCCCAACAGTCAATTTACCAAATTCGGGACGCCATTTTGCATAGAGGGGCGTGAATGTAACCGTCACCAAGAACCCCTCCCCAGGCTGGCAAAGTGGTTAACTTATATCAAATCAAATTAATTAGTCCCAAGATAATCTTTTTTGTTTTTTTCCTAGTTATGTTTCGAAGTGTCACATTTTTAATGACTCAATTGGTAGTAGAATTCTAACATAATTTTCAACTGTTTTTGATTTATATCATCCAAAAAAGATTGTTACAAAGTTATTATTATTGAAATGTTTTAGTTCTTAGTTATTTGAATATCCAGGAAGACGTTTTGTTTACTATTTGCTAAAAGGGCCACTGTTTCTTAAGTACTATTGAAAAGAAAAGTGTTTTATTTTCCATTAACACAATCTGTGACGTCCACCTATTTTTTTCGCTCCATTATTGTGCACGAATGGAGCGAAAGTACAATAACACGCCATTCGTAAACTCAGAAAAGCGACTACTTTCGCCGAGGTTTTTTACGGAATTTTGGCGTCTTATTGTTACTTTCGCTCCATTCGCGCAAACAATGCAGGAAAAACATACAAGCGGAATTACAAATATGGGCACATTTAGAAATAGATTGCCGTTTGATAAAACACATGAAAATAAGCCGATATCATACCCCTACAACGAGTTAATTTTTGGTTCGTTCCTGTTTAGTTTGGGTGTGTGTTTATTTTTTTAGTTTAAGTTATGAATCTCAAAAGACTTTGTAATTTTTTTTTAGTATTTGTATGGACTTGGGTATTTCAATACGTTTTCAACTATATAAATTTCTTTGTCGTTGAGAGTATTTCTTGATGAAATTGACCTAATTTGATTTTATATTTCAGGCATGGGTTGATCTCACGTTTATTTCATTTATGCCTTTAAATTTTGTTTAGCGTATACTTAGGCCTAGAATATTTTGGTTAGTATTGTTTGTTAATTTGTCAAAAATCTAACTGAAAACTAGCTTGTTCTCTATGTATCTTTTGTGCGTTTTCTTTATATGTATTTAGTTTGTGTTCCATGTTTTTTATTGATTGAAGCTTCAATCTAATCATAGTATTTTTCCTACTGTAACAGTGTGTAAAGTATATGCCCACACATGCATTTCAGTTTGTTTTCTGAACTTATGCGACGTAAAATTTCATTCTTTTTTTTTCATTTAAAAAGACAAGCGTGGGACAGTTCTAGGAAGCAGCGCCCATTTTTTTCGAGCCTGAGTTTTGCTTATTTGAAATGCTTATCAAACATAATTCGATCCACACATGCAAAAGTGATAATAAGTGAAAGATGATTGTAATAAGTGATAATGTAGAGTTTTGATTTTTCTGAAAAATCAAAGCCTGCTTTGATATTGAGCAAATGAAAGGGGCAACGAGAGATTCACATAGGTGTTCCTTAAAAAATCGGACAGTACTGATTTTTGACCTGATGTAAGGCTTCCATCAAATAAATATCCCCTATAAAAGTGATTCAAGCATTGTGAAAAATGTTTCTTTGCGTACAAAAAAGTGTAAATTTCTAAGTTCGTTTTATTTAAGGAGCAAATACAAAAAATGCAGAATATTGGTACATTGAAATATAAGCACAATCAAAATCCCCTCTTTTTTTCTCTTTTAAGGATTTATGTAGCGAAAATACAATATGAACTTACTATTATGGACACTATATGTGGGTGCCTCAAAAATCTCTGGTTGCACTTTTAACTCAATAAGGCTATGACGCTTTCCACAGTGTTGAAGGGTGGGAAATGTGAACAGAGGAGCGTTTGTAAGTGTGCGGGTGGGGGGTGGGGTTTGAGCCCCGGCCTGGTTGGTATATCGTCTCTCGTAAATTATACCGTTGCATATTCATGTTAGGGAGGGGGGGGGGTTTGTTAGGGCTGGCGGTAACTAGTTATTTAGATCAGATTAGTGTAGTGGGTTGTGTTCGTGAGTGTATGTCATAAAAATTGTCTCCTGTAAATTTTAAAGGGGTGGTCGGTACGTATGAAACTCTTTACCGCGACATTTTTAGTCCCGGCCACTCACGATTTTTTATTAATAAATTGAAAAAAAACTTTCCTTAAAAAAGAATGCGGTTATTAAAATGCGGATTTGAAAACCTGTATGCGAAGAAAGCCGCAAGCTTTTTGGCATAATAGGAAAAAAACGAGACCACGACCTTCATATACCCGTTCCCATATTAATCCCTTGGAATATATCCAGGGAGGAGAAAAATACAAATACCGATGAAATATTGTCCCCATATAGAGCCATAGTCGAATCAGTATATTCCGAATTATGATTTGCCATTGGATTTCTGGATATTGGATATTGGATACAGCTATTTACAGATTCCTCATCTTCGGGTAAAGCCATAACTCCCTCAGATTAGGATTTGGATTCATATCAACCCATTCAGGTTTATTTCATTTAGAACACCGAAATCATGATAATATACAATTAAATATATACACAGGCATCCTCTGTCAAGTGAATTTAGTGTAATCAGAAAGAAAACGGGTATATCCAGTAGTATAGCAATTAACTAATACACACACTGCTTGACCTATTACAGGCCGTGGGAAAATAGTTGAGTACCCACCAAATCCCCTTGATCTCGTTTACACCATTAAGCCGGTAATTTCCATCATAGCAGTATCTACTCTATATTTAAGGGTTAATGTAGTAAGACGAGTTAATCAAATATAAATGTAAATATATATCGCCTCGTAGCAAACTGATGCAGAACATCAACCAAACCCACCTATACCATGAAATCTGCCAGTACTAAATGTTGATGCGGGGACTTGAAAAATGCGATCAATATTGAACCTAATCTTCATCATTATACAAATCAAAGAATGTTTTGTCAAGTGTTACGGTTAAAAGAATCTTAATTCCACACACCATCCTACCAACTTTGAATACATTATCCGGTTTCAATCGGTAATTGATTATCTTGTGAATGAGAAACTAACTTCAACACACTCCATTCGGGCAAAATAATGGAGGAAAAAAAAATAGGGTAACGTCACAGATGTGTGTTAAAAGTTTTGGATATACCACTCGGAACTCTCAGTCGTGGCTGAGAATGGCTTCGGGCTACGCCCCTCAGCCGTTCTCAGCCACGAACGGAGAGTAACTCGTGTAATATCCTACACCACTTAACCCATGTTGCTTTCAATTTCAAGTGCTCTTGTAATTTATAGGACTTTTGTTAGGTGGTATGTTTAAGTGGAGAGAGATTAGACATACCCCATGAACAGAGTCTCTGTTTCACTTAGAGTAGTGTGTGTGACCATACAAGACCCCTGGTCAGCAAAGTTTAAAATTTAGGTTATGTGGTAGAGATTTTTTATCCGAGTCAAGCCTTTTGGTATGGCCTGGCACCTCTAATTAATTATGCTGTCTAGCATATACTTAAGTCAGGTATAGATACTTGAAATTGATAGATACATGTCTATTCATCTTCCCTGATTCAACCTCTTTAACAAGTTATTGAGATTTGGCTTAGGGCCTAAATAGTAAATTGTTAAAAGTTTTATTTTAAGACTGTTGCAGAGATTGCACTTTAGTTATGATCAAATATGATTGGCTAGTTAGTTTTGCAACATGTTTTCCTATCTCCCATTTTAGGCCAAATTAATTCAATTCCATCTAGCGCTTCATCTGCCCCCTCAAATCTCAAACCCATCGCTGTAACTAGGCAATTTAATTCAATGGTTGAAAGTTAGATTCCATCATCATTCCATCATTAAAGTCTATCAAAGTTATATTGTTCCATATATGAAGTTGTCACCATCAGCATTAAAAGTCATCTTCAAGTCTAGCTGCATTGTCTTCATTTGTTTTGCTCTGTATTGTATAATCGCATCGAGTAAATGCCCACACGATCAGTCGACGGAGGAACTCCCGAATTACCCCTATTTTTATCCTGTTACACTGATAAAATTCAATGATTAAGTTCTTTAATGAACTTTTCCTCTTAATCCAGGCTCCTGTGGCTTTTAACTTTGGCATTCTCTCAATGCAGTAATTGACCACTGCTGATATAATTCCTGAAAAGGATCAACTTTACACTGATAACCTTGAAGTGCCTTGCTTAATGTGTTCGGAGTCCAAAAATTTCAATAAAATGTACCTCCATCTCCACTGTGTTGCTGAGAAATTCTTTGAATGTCTCAATGGTTGGGGTGGGATCCATGGCAGCCAGAAAACTGGAAATACCATCAATTCTCATACTACTTTCAGTGTTGTGCCTGGCTTGAGCAGAGTACCACATTATGGTGGGGCACATCACAGTAGCTTGCTTCAAGTTCTTGAAGGAATTGTTTGAGTTGATAGTGGCACAAAGATGGTTTTCAAATCCAGGTTTAGTGTTCTTCATAAAATGGCATTTGTGTATCGAAGGCAAGTGATACAGGTTCATAACTGTACTGTTTAGTTTAGCCTTTAATAGATTTATAATTAGAGGAATAAAGTATTGTTTTTAGCCTCTGCCTTGTATCTATAGTGTCATATCACATGGGCGAAAGCAAGAACAACGAGGCAATTTCCATCAATATGGAAAAGAGAAGAAAGAGAACCAGCCGGCGCAATCAATGAAAGGTAGTTTTGAATGCACATTCGAACTAAATATTACGGACATACGAGGGGTGTTGTGTAAATGTAAACACGGCCCTTATCAAGTGTATATCAATCATTTTTTCAATAGTGTCAATTTCTCAAGCGTGAAGGGGTCTAATGGACACGGACGAACTAGGAGTGTCTTAACAAATTTCTGGTAACTTATTGTGCATATTTATGACATTTGGGATTGGAAACGGCCTACAACTAGCTAGGCTAGACTTACAAATATGAGTTTTTAGCTGCCCGCAAGTCTGGGCGCGTTGGTTTCAATCAAAACCAAGTGATGCATCGGTAGTGTCATCATCTTCTTAGCGTGTCCCACCAGTCATTGGTTGGCATGTGGTGGTATTCAACTGAGTAAGCTGATTCAGGGCAATGATGTGTATACATGATACGTGATGCTCCTAACATGGCCCGCTTTTGAGACTGGGGGTGGATTGGGAACAGGCGGGGGTTTACACCCTACTCTTGTTTGACACTGACTGCGACGTAATGACCGTTGTGACTCTATGTAAACGGGGGACCGACGGGCTGATCTTTCCCCGCCGAAGGACGGGATGCTTTCATGATTCAGTTGCCCAATTCCAAGTGAACCGTGGAGGAGAGCGGTATTCTGTATTAATCAATAGCTCGTATACAGATTAAATCCAGAATTGAGCATCCGAGTAAACTCCCAGCAGTGACCCCAACCCCACCCGGGATTCGAACCGGGATTTTTTGGCAAATTGGCGCCACAAACATGCAGCACCCTAACCACTAGCCATGCTCCTCCCACTAGTGTCATGACTCGTGAGTACACGACTATCAACTATTATCTGCTCTAGTCTAGACTAGTCTATAGGGTGTTAGTCTAGCATGATTGACTCATGACCTGATGGCAATCAGTACAATTTTTGGGAGACCGATAATAACGAGTTACAGTTTCATTGAAAGACAGCTTTGAGGCGAGACATGTCTAGAAATCAAGGGCAGGTTCTGGCCAGAATGCCTATGTCGGCGAAAACCCAATTTTGACACAAACAATTTGGATTATTTATACCTCTAACTTCATCCTGTGTAAATTTACAAATTTCAAAAAACTAAAAAATTAATTTTTCTAAAAAATCTAGTTTAACAGTACCCAATGGAATACACATAGAGGGCCGGCTATAACATACTAATCCTGACCTTGTAGGGCTACATGTATATGGCAAGATTCCCGCAATCGATTTTTCTGATTTTTGTAGAGGAAATAGCTTGGCATGTCTCTACTTATATCTGTTGTCATAATTGTGTCGCCACTGCATAAAATTGTTCTAAAAATAAAAGAGACGATTTGCACGGGGCGGGGTCAAACAGCTGTGTGATGATGATGTAGTAGTTTCTGATGTAGCTGTGGAAAAAAATGGCCAATTCCTTTCTTAGTGCTAAAGACTTCTGTGGATTGAGATTGGCTGACACTCTTTAAAAATTCCTTTTGTCTCATGTGGATATACCTTGAAAGAAACATGTTAAAAGAAGAGATGAGTCATCAGTCAAACTTAAAAAAGGAAGTTATTGTGATGGAGACACAAGTGCAGAATCTCTGTTAGAGTGGATAGATATTAGAAGCTGCAAAGAGGGAGGGAAATGTTCAATCTACATAAACAATCAACACATCACAATAAATCGGAAGAGTGATCATAATTAATCATATGAAGCAACATATCATGCGATAGTAATGTTGAATGAATGGCATCCTCCAGAACCTTTGAAACATCTTTATGAACCACATGTACATGTTCTTCTATATACAAATTTGGGATATATATTCACACAACAGAAAAATTCAAACAAAATCAGTGATATGTACAAGCTCACCCCTGTCAATTCTTTCTATGTGATGCAGACTTGAAGGATATCTTTGATGGCAGCTATATTTTGATAAGAACATGTGAATAGTTTGAGCTGCTCACTAGCATTAACAATAGATTTAGAGAGTCTGGGTTGGTCAGTGCCTTAGGTTACTGCCCCCCCCCCCCCCCGACGACTTTGGCGGGGAAAACCAAATTGCAAAAATCATGCTAAATAAAGCCGTTTTTTAGCCCTCTGACCGGAAAAATTGGCCTTTGACCCCCCTTAGAGGGAAAATTTCCCAAGACTGGGAAATTTTCCCCCTCAGAGCGGGTAGGCCCGGATACGCCACTGCCACCCACCCACTTACCCACCACATTCCTAATAGTTACCACATAGAACATCATCGCTTAGAATTTCTTTGAAATCAGGTACAATTTCAACAGAGACATTTATATCTGTTGGACTTTTACATGAGATCCAGGAGATGCAGACTTCAGTGAAGCTAGAAAGTTAAAGCATTCTCTAATACAAAGCCACAAAGCTGGATGGATAATATGACTGCATAACAAGTTTGAGCAAGCTGGGAGATCTTTCTCCACCAGAATATGGTTTCTAGATTGTTAAGCAGTTTTAGGAATGGTAATCTGTCAATTGCTCTGCACTCAGGTGATAAATCCAAATAGTCAGTGGGGTAACCACAATTTGCGCACCCACTGCAGCCTGCATGCGCGCACCCAGTGGCTTCAGATCCTGACGGAATAAAGTGCATGTGATACTGTACTTTATTCTGTCAAGGCTGCTAATTCAACTGGGTGCAGGCTGCAGTGGGTGTGCAAATTGTGGTTACCCTAGTCAGTGGTGAAATAAAGGAAATGCTCATCAATACATGTCTTCTTCACACAGTAGTATTTGACTGTATATTTGGTTGAGGGAATTTTTTTCTCTGGACATTTTGGGTCGGGGTACAGCCATTTCTCCTCATGGTGAAAAGCAAGGTCAAAGGGTACAATTACATTACGTTTCGGGAAGGCAATCCCACACTGTCTGCAGCACTCAGCTTTCTTCTCATCCATGTAAAATATCAACTGTATTGGTTTATTATTATGGTGAATCTTGTCATATGGAGGCGAAGGGAATTGCTTTTGATCCTTGGTGGGCAGGATGCCAGTAGTTCTATGTATTCACCCTTTTCCCACTGCTTCTGGGTTGGGCTCTAGATGTTTCCTTAGCTGGCCTTAGAAATGCGTGGTGATTTTGTTACATTGACGATTTGTTGTAGTATACGTTTCAATTTTTCTGCTAAAACCAAACTCTGTTTGCATACAACCCTATTGTAATCCTGAATGCATGCAGGTACATGATATGAGCTCTTTATTAACAGTTAGCTCATACAATTCCTTTTTGCATTTGCATGCAACCAATACTCCCCTTTCCCCTTCCAAAAGGGTTTCTTTCTCTTCTGAATTGCCTCTGGACAATTCAACAGCTTTAAAGATTCATCAGATATAACACTTGCCAAGTCTTGGCTAAGACCGACAATGGTGATAAGGGCATTTTTCAAGTCGAGGGAGAAATCCAATTTGCCTTCCGGCACTAATCCAGCTTCATCCCCATCTAATATGCCTATTTCCCTCTGGAAAAGAAAATTCTTCCTTGAGAGTTGGGTACCACAATTTGTGCATCCCACACTGCAGCCTGCACCCCGTTGAATCAGCAGCTTGACGGAATCTATGTGCTGCACTTCCGTCAAGGCTGCTGAACTCCAACTGGGTGCAGCTGCAGTGGGTGCGCAAATTGTGGTTACCCTTGAGAGTTTGTTAAACTGTGCAGTAATGTTTCCTTTGTTGTGGTGTCCATTCACACACCAATGTCAACATCTACCGCAAGCTAACTGCACATCAGCAAGTTCCAGTGTTGCTGCCCATTGCCAAGTGTCCCCCCCAGTTGCATTCCTTTTCTGCTCTTCTGCAGCACTTGGCCATCATACTCTCTGACAAAATCAATTATGGCCATTCTCTGCTTTCTATGTCCCCCTTTTCCAGTGATAGCCTCCTTTTTCTGGTTAAATATTGTTTACACTGTTGGATTGGTTTTTGTGGTTGGACACTGATAGGCCGTTCGTCATCTAGTGGAATACCTGCTGTTATTCTGGCCTTGGTAATCATGCTATCTGCCATCATTTTCTTGGTGTTTGCATATATAAAGACCAGAATTTAGAGGCATAATGATCTCCTTTCAGTCCAAGATATTCCTTTCTTCAACAATAAATATTTGCTTGTTGGGATTCTATTTCTCCACAAGGGGCCTCTGCGGCAAGCTCCGGTGGGTCTTTTCACACCAAATGCTGCCCCAGTAAAATTGAAAATCTGTCGATGGCGAATGATATCTGTGTGGTTTAAAGAGATAGTCAATGCCAAGGGTTCAAAGGGTCATGTGACGGTTCAAATTGTACGATAGGCTGCAGGCGGTGGCCAAGGCTCATTCAGTATAGCAACTCACCAAAAAGTCAAAAAGAATTAAAGCAACACTGAGTGCAAACCACAACCCAATTTGGGTTGCTTTGATGTGGTCGGTAATGACCCACATACGACCGCGTCCGCGTACGTTAATCATACAAAACAACTCAGAAAATAACCCTACAGTGGAGTTGGATTCTCAACTCCAACGTTTTGGAATCAGAAAATATTCCCTGACAAAATATCACAAAAAATTCAGAATTTTTCGGCAAGTTTTGGTTTATGTGTTTAAAACCAATGGCGAGGTTGAAATTGGATTTCTGACGCCCTCACGATAGGGGGCTGGGCAGCCCACAGCTATTTATTTGAATGACAGTGAGCGCGAAAGCCGAGAACTGCCGAATTCTAGTAGTTTGATTTGCGGGGCCCCTATTCAGATTTCTGTAAAAAATATATGCTGTCTGCTGTAACAATGTTAGTGAATTAATATGCTAAGTTATGTATACATTAAAAATGTTACGCATTATAGTTCAATCTCCAAGAGTGAAAAATTGCTCGCTCATGTCAAGAAAGTTTGTGATGTGAAATGCATACACATTGCACAGTAAGAAGTTGAACCTGTCGATGGGTCACTGTTATCTGTGTGATTTAAAGATAATAGGAACATGAAAAGATACTGTGGGTAGTGTCTGATAGTCGTTTCTTATCTTAAATGTCCATAAAATAGTTTAAATGAAGGCCATACGGAGGTTTTGTAACACTTTAGTTTTTATTAGTTTATATAGCAAAAAAAATAATACTGCAGTGAAATTCAAGCATGTTTAATATAATATAACAGTTTTTATAGACGCTTAATCCCAACAGGCTCAAAGCGGGGGTTGACAATTATTATTAAGCCGCTTCAAGAAATCGTCAACAACCATTTCGCTTAATTTAGGTGGCTGCTCTTTACTCAAAGACATGGCTTACAAGCGGCACAAACATAATCAGCCAGTTAGATTGTAATATTTTCACCATAGAAGCTACCCAGATTTCTCTTGGGTGGACGAGGCAAGTGAGACGAAGTGTCTTGCCCAGGGACACAAACACGTTGGACCATAATGGGGTCGAACTCAATTTTCACGGTCTATGATCACGAGCCGCATTTCCGCTGCCCACAACAAGCTCTCTTTTATTGACTCGATTATAAGGAAACAATATTAGTGCCAAAAAAAAAAAACAAATCTTCGATAAAATTCTTCAACAGGTGTTGCAAGCTAATCTCCTTAAGGCATATTGCGTAGAGGGATCCAAAATCTCTAGATTTTACATAAAATGTGTAATTTTGAGTATCAAATGTAATTTTTGGGTCATTTAATAGGTTTAATTTGAAAAGTTTTAAGGCCACGTCCAACAAGTAAATTGGGAGCACAGAAATGTTAATTTTCAACAAAATCACAATTTTTTAGAGCAAACGTTGCCAATATTGTGTGGACACCATATGTCCACACATGTAATACAAGTAGGGGTGGTACCCTGTATTCAGAACACCCACTGCCTCAAAAGACCCACTATTCAGAAAACCCGTTACTCAGAAGGTCTGTCGCTATCAGAAGAATTTGAATAAGTGTGATGGAGTTCCTATAAAATGACCCATGCATTTATTCAGAAGACCCGCTAATCAGAAAACCTGTACTCAGAGGCCGGTTTATTCAGAATATTTTTCGGACTAGCGGACATTCTAATTAACGAACCCGTTTTGCGAAGGGACACCCTGGCTCAGAAAAATCTGTTCTCAGAAGACCCACTAGTCAGAAAACCCACTAATCAGAAGGCCCGTATTCAGAATTCTGAATCGCGGGCCTTCTGAGGTCAAGGGCTTCTGATAGCTCACGTTTTTTGAAATTTTTTATTAAAAGGGCCCCATATTCAGAATGTTCGGAGTATGGGCTTCTAGGAGTAACGGCGTTTTGTCGTGATAGCAGGTCCTTTTGCCTTTTATTTAAAAGTCCCAAAGTCAGAATTTTCTGTGGTAACAGACTAAAGCAGCATTGCTTTTATAATAAACACCAGCGTTCGACGGTTTTGTTTCTTTGTTTCAGTTGTCCTTTGTTTTTGGATCATTTTTATTGCGATTTTAAAAGGTCCAATAATTTTATTTGGCGAGTTATTTTCGTCTCCTCTCTCCTCCCTCTTTACACCTTTCTCTTTACAATGTTTCTCTTATTTTCAATTGCGTTTAAAAAAATTATTCCCCTGGGCCTTAGCACTTCGCCCATGCACCCCCCCCCCCACCAACAAACCACTCCGGGCGTAGGCCGCGCGGCCCATGAAAACGTATGATGAAAATGTCTCAGAAATCTATTTCATACCATAAATTAGATTTTGCACAGTTGTTGTTGAATATTGTTAGTACACTATAATGTATGAAAATGGTCTCAGAAATCTATTTCGTACCATAATTATGAGATTTTTGCACAGTTGTTATGAGTATATAGTAAACTATACCTGCCGAATGTAATGCTTTGAAAAGGTGAGTATTTGTCATAAAAGGTAGTTTGTAATTAGAATCGGTACCTGAGTGTAATTTAACGGCGGACTTGGACGCAATTTTTGTTTATTGTGAAGCTGTGATTTTGAACCACAAAAACCCGATAAACTATATGTATAATAGTTTTTCTGGATTTACCCAGTTTTCTTGTTACAACAGTTTTTCTCTGAATAACATTGTTTTCTCGAAGGTTATCAAAAAAAAAACAGCTTTTCATTTTGAAAAAACACGTGTTTTATACCAAAATTGATTGCATAGTTCAAAAAAACTTATTTTATATAAGAAAATTAGTTTTTATAGAAAATTCGTTTTTTATATAAGGTAACAAAGTTATCTAGAGATAACAAAGCTGAACCCAAAAAACGGTCATTATCTTGGAGTTAGCACTCCCTTATCTGGAGTTGCAAAGTGAACCCCAAATAACGGGCCCTCCGATCTGGAGATAACAAAGAGGAACCCCAAATAACGACCGTTTATTGGGGGTTCAGCTTTGTAACCCCAGATAAGGATCGTTATCGGGTTCAGCTTCGTTATGTGATTGAACTGCGCGTTATTGGAGAGAAAGGGGCTTATCCCTCGATAAGGTTTCTTATCTAGAGATAAGCCTTGTTAACCCCAGATACGGACCGTTATTTAGGGTTAAACTTTGTTCTTTAGAGATAAGGACCTTATTGGGGTTAAGCTGGTTAACCCTAAATAAGGACCGTTATTGGGGTTTCAGCCTTGTTAAACCAAGATAAGGACCGTTGTTTAGGGGTCAGCTTCTTATCTCGAGATAAGCTTTGTTAACTAAGATAAGGACCGTTAACCCAAGATAAGGAATGTTAACCCCAGATAAGATGCGTTATTTGGGTTCAGCTAGCGGTTATATCCGTTAACGAAGCGTGATCTCCAGTTTAACGGAGATAGTGGTATTGGAGATTAGGCTGCCTTATCTAGGTAAGAAGAAAGTATATACTTGTGCTTCCTTTCTAGGGATAGAAGAAAGTGCTTACACTTGTGCTTTCAAAGGGTTGTTGGGGAGCGGGTGGTGAGGGGGGGGTTGGGAGGAGGCGGGAACCCGAAGTGGCGGTTTGGGAGGGGGGGTGTGGGGAGGGGGTGTTGGGGAGGGGAGGGGGTGTTGGGGAGGGGGTGTTGGGGAGGGGGAGGGGGATGGGGTGTGGTTGGGGAGGGGAGTGGTTTTGGGAAGGGGAGGGTGATTGGGCCGGGGATATTGGGGAGGGGAAGGGTGTAGGGAGGGTGTTGGGAGGAGCGGAGGGGGGTGTTAGGGAGGGGAGGGGGTGTGGAGGAGGAGGAGGGGGTGGTAGGGGTGGTGGGAGGGGGTAGGGTTGGTGGGAAGGGGGGTGGGGCGGTTAGGGGAGGGTATCTCTCCATGTGAGTGCAGAAAAGTCGTTAAATGATATTTTTGGCGAAATTGAGCTTCTTATTATAATATGAAACAGTAGGTCATTACGCTGAATTTGATATACATTTAAGGGACAGTGTCATGTATTGCAGAGTTATTAAGATAATTAGGCATAATTATTGTGTGCATACGAATTTGTTTGCACTCAAAATTGAATATTCTGTTGAGGCAGTCGAACTGGTAGACGACTTTGTTGCACGACATGGGAAACCTAATATGTAGATACGACGTTTCAATTCTTGCAAAGCGACGGTTTTTAAAAAAAAGGTGTAAAATAAAAAATTCCCAAAAAATATTTTGTGATGGAAATGAAAAGAGCGATGTCATTTTTGTGCGCCTGCCTTAAGGCAGGAAAGACACCACATAGAGGGATCAATTTGTCCACTGTTGTAGTGTGTTGATGTCTGTTGGTGTTGGTTGTGAAAAAGGGTTAACATTTGACTGTAAATCCACAACTTTGATGGATTTAATTTAAACCAAAATTTGGGTCCAGGTTAAACATGGCATTCCCCCATTTGTTGATGAGGTCAAAGAGTCACATACCAAGGTCCAAAGTAGTGATGTCAAGTTGTAAAATAGGCTGAAAATGTAAAATGAACCTCATTTGAAAAAGTTGAGTTCAATTGGAACCAAACTTGAGTCATAGGTTGCAACATGGATTTCTTTGTTTGAGTCAAATGCACGTACTAAGGTCAAAGATAATGTGAGGTCTAGTGGACAAAAATAGGCTGACTGAAATGTAAAATTAACCATTTGAAAGGTTGAAGTTCAATTGGAACCAAACTTGAGACATAGTTGCAACAATGTGATCCCTCAGTTGTTAATGAGGTCAAAGGTCAAAAAACGTCAAATTAAAAAAAAGGTCATGTGAGGTCAAGTTGTAAAATAGGCTGAAAATGTAAAATTAACTCATTTGAAAACGTTGAGTCAATGGATCCAAAATTGAGTCATAGGTGCAACATGGGATCCCTCATAACTTGATGAGGTCAAAGGTCACATTCAAGGGTCAAAGGTCATGTGACGCCTATCATTCACAAACCGCGAGAGGGCAAGGCGACACAAGCGGTCCGAGACCGTGTATTTTTACTCAAACTTATGGCTAATTTCGGAACAAAAAACCGTAGAAACATATAAAAAAATGTAGTTACGATCCTTTTCCACTCAATTATTCCGCCTCAAGTACTTAATAATTTACAAAAGTAAATGACTACGCATATTAACATATAGTCCGCCTCAACAGACCCTCCACCAGCGGGGAAATGGTGTTTCATTTATTTTTGAAGTTGATTATAGGTAAATTTTTCGAGGACACGGATTTCCGGACGTCCGTTATGAAATAAGGGCCCAAAGGTCCATTCCAGAGAGTGCTCCCATTTTGGGGGTCAAAATCATAATAAAGTTATAATGACCTATCGGCTTTAATTTAGTGTCTACATATAATTGTTTTGAGCATGATAAATTGATTCGAAACTTCGACAAAACCAAAATGGCTGCCTTTGCCAAAAAAAAAAAATAAAATGGCGCCCAAATGTCCCTTTTTAACATAAATCACTTTTCTTATCTATTTGATTAATCAGAGCTTCTATTGGCATTTTTGGGATGTGAAAAACAATACCTAACACTTTCAATATTCAACAAAATGGCTGCCAGTGGCCAAAAAAATCAAAATGGGCGTCCAAAATAGACCCTGTTTGAGACGGACCCCTTGACACCAGCAAAAAGGGCCTCATAACAGGCACGATCCTCGGGTGTATTACGAGAAGCAAGGAGTCCCATGGGAAAACATCGTGAAATATTAGATTCGTTTGATTATGCTATTATTTTGGCCATGGCGCCAATTAAACTAAAAGTACGGTTAACTTGCCATACAAAACAATCCGCGATTGTGTCGAAAAACGATTTTAGGTAATCGATTAGACATCCTTTGCGCACATTTAGCCCGCCAAACCAATATAACAATATCCACCACACCTTAGGGGGGGGGGGGGGGGGGGGGGGGTTAGGGTAAAGCTGTCAAATTTGAGAGTAGAGGTTGGTTTAAATCTAGTATTTTAAGTTCATTTTTCTTTCTCATTTTGACATAATATCGGGTAACAACTGAGTGTTGTGCGATTTAAGACAAAAATTAAAATTTTTTCTATACTTAGGACAATTTGCACGGCCACGGCATAGAAGTGCTGGGAATGTTGGTATTATTTTGGTACGAATGATACTGAACTTTGAATCACGTTAAAGGGAGGTCGGCATGGAAAATTTAGTGGGAGTTCAGCCCCCCCCCCCAATTTAAACGTGTTACATAAATAGTTATGGTTTGGACGAGGGTTAAATGAAAGTGCAGCATTGCAATTATGATGACCATGACTCGAGATTGTCAAAAAGAGGACCTGCTGCTAGATCTGACTGATGGACCCGCCTTGAAGTTTCGGACCTGACTAAAACCCATTACTCAGAAGGCCCGGTATTCAGAAAATATCCCGACGTGTGTCAGAAAATATTTCTGACTGACGGGTCTATGGATAACGGGCAGTTTTAAAACATAAAACAGCCCACTAATCAAAATTCTGAATACGGGCCTTCTGAGTAAACGGTGTTGTTATGAGTGACCGAAGCGACCCACCTAATCAGAAAACCCGTAAGTCAGAACAAACATTCTGAGGTAGCGGTTTTTAACTAAAAATACAACAAAAACCCACTATTAGAAATTCTTTATTCAGAAGGCCCGCTATTCAGAAAATGCTGAATAGAGGGCCTCTGAGTAGTGGGTTTCTGAATAGTGGGTCTTCGAGTAAAGGCTTGAATAGCGACTTTGCACCCAAAAATCATCATGTCTGTGCGAAGTGTCCTTTGATGGGTGCAGTGCTATTGATGATTTTTACCAACCTTTTTGTGATGAGAGGCGTTTGATTCTTTGATAGATATATTATGTGAAACATGCCTTAAAGGTGGTTGTTCGATTTATGTGTCTGTGTTCTCTACTTTAAGGAGGCACATGTGGTGCAGTGGATCAGCGCTCGCCCAATAAGCATAAGGTGTGGGTTAGAGCCCCGCCGTCGCCAATGGTTTGTGCACTTGTCGGCAAGGGACTTTACCCGATTGCCTCTCTCCACCAAGGAGTATAAATGGGGGTGAACGGCATATCTGGGGAATGACAAAACCGACTGCTGTGCGGAGGAGTGGCATCCCCCCCACAGCAAACATTTATATGAAGGAGTCTGGCCCAAACGCCAATGACAAGAGAGAGGCACTCCGCATGCGGGCGCACCATTTGCATTTTTGTTCTCTACTTTGAGATGAGAGGCTGGCACTTGCACATACACCCCTCAAGTACCGTGGGAAACAAACTTGCGGTTTTGATGTAGACGCAATAATGCAAGGTGCAAAGCCCTATTCAAATACTGTGCAATAAAGTGGTTAACCACTAAAACGGGGGTTTTTTTTTTTAAATCTTGGGAATGAAAATGAAATGGATTAGAGGGCTAAATGTAATGGGGACAATGAGGAAAAAATACGGGCCTTTTAATCTGATATTCAAATTCGTGCACTTAGGGGTAATTCAGGGGGGCCCAAAGACGATCGGAAACACGCCCCTTTAATTGTAAGTTTCAATTGTGTTTTGACTTGCCTGACTTTTATGAGTCAACTTTTTTTTTGTATTGTATTGTCTATGCTAAATACAGGAATTATGTTATAGATGTGTTGTGTTTATAAAAGTGTTCCTTACACATCTTCACGGGGCAGGAAAGCCCGGAACCCGAAGCTGTACTTTGTGTTGATGAACGAGACTTCCATTTCTCTTAATTGCATTGGGTAGACCTTTAGTAGGGAGTCGGCACTTTTTGCAATTTTTTACAAAACTCAATAAAAAATTTGGTATTTCTGGAAAAGAGCATCAAAAAAGAAACACAATGGTACAAAAATGAGCTCAATAGCTAAAACAAATGACGAGTAGTTTTATGATTTTTTGTTTAATTTCGTTCGCAAACCTTTGTGACCATCATAAGTAAGCTTTTTGCCAACTTGTTTCTTGATGTTCTTTCTTATTTCTTTTTTTATTCTTTCTTATAACACTTGACTCTTCCTTAACGCTTCGACCTTTGATGACCAACTTCAGAGTAATGACCTGGACACCAGCTATATGCATTGTGTGCTTTGTTGGGGTCCAAGTCACATGGAGGGTCACGAGATAAAAAATGTGAGGCAAGCTGGTGCTCATCCCAGGCACAAAGGCACCATGTTCTCTCAGATACTGAATTCACATTTGGATCACTGTATGTCCACAGGATTGACGGTTCCTGAATGGAGTGAAGGTGATTAAGGTTGACTTTGGTTTTGTGGAGAATAGAGGGTTTGGCCATTGTTTTGAGAAACGTGGGGAAATATCGATAGAGGGCTTTTCAAAATGGCCCCACAAAATTCCAAGAACAACTGCCATATCAAAGTATTAGTAACAGCTATCTGAGAATCCAAAATGAAAACATGCTGGGGTTGTTTCTTAATGCTTTACTGTGTACAAAATGTAAGGTTATTTCAATCAAAAGGATTTATGATAAATACCCTAGAGGGTGCTTTTCAAAATGGCTGCAAAAATTCCAGAAAACTATTAAAGGTAAAAAACCATCATGATTCAAACTGAAATTATCATTTTGGGTTTGTTTGCTAATTATTGTATTCCGCTATTTAGCAATTGTAATAATATGAAAAATACCATAGAGGGTTGTTTTGTTCAAATTGGCAACCAAAATTCCATATAATAGCCTTTTTGGGGCCCGTATCAATCATAATATTGATTTAAGTATAAATCAAAGTGAAGCCTTGTTAAGATATTCGTTTATATTTTCCAGATGTGAGATTTTGAGGTACAACTCTGTGAACATGTGGGGGAAAATTCGCTTATGGGGCCCACCAAAATACTGAAAAGAGTAAACATGAATCATTTTGAGCGGTATTTCTTAAGTATAGGTATTGTATTATTGAGGAGTGCAATTTTAGAAATGGACGCTGCCAAAAGTTATATAAATATCTTTTTTTAACTTTTAATATTTAATATTAGTACATTTCTATATAAGTAAATCGGGTCATCCCACTTGAGCAGTGTATCTTGTGAAAGCTGTGTTTCTCTATGTGTATTGTGGATCAATTGGGTTATTGTTTTTTACATGGATGGGTGGGTTTGATGAGTCTGGTTCATCGTGTATGATGTGTATCTATTTACAATTGTTGAAATTTGAATTGAAATGAATTTATATTGCCGTCACTTTTTGAGTTGCATATGGTTTTATCTTAATGCACAATAAGGAACACATTGTGTTGACTTGTCTTTTAAAATTTTATACTCACCTCACGTCGCTACAGTTATCTACGATTTTATACGTCCTGCAAAATCTGCTCGAACAACAAACAGATCAACATTTATATTACTGTCATGTTCACCTATCGAGCATCTCATTTGTGTCATCCGTATGTTAGGATAAAATAATAAACATAATCTGCTCAAATTTTTGCAAGGTCAGACAACCAAAAATTACATGTTTGTGCATGAACACTTTCGATATGGGGTGGTGTCCTGCCATGAAGTGCATTTCCGAGGCAGAATTCCGGTTGCCCTCCTAAATTGCAGGGCCTGGTTGGTAGTCCGAAGACTACTGAGGCACCAAATGATTTTGTGGCTTAGGCATTATTGTTGAGACGTTGCAATGGGCAGACTTGTGTACTCGTACCATACTCGTAACTCAAGGCTTGGGTACTCTACTCATACTCGTACTCAGTCCAAGTAATCATACTCGTACTCCCTCGGGATTTAAAATTTGCTGTACTCATACTCCGTACTCAGATCAACATACTCCTACAGGGGGGAGAAGGAAAGGGGAATCTTCCTCATTGTTCCGATTCTCCATACTCGTACTCAGAAAAGTACTCACACTACAAACAAAATAAGTGACATACATTTATTGCTAAAAAGAAGGGAAATTAACAAAAATCATACTTGTCAAAATTGTGATTTCACTCAAATTTTGTTTTGTAAAATATTTATTTTTAATATGTTTCAGATAAATCTCAATATTTAAAATTGTTTTTGTTGATATGAATCAATGTGTTTCAAAAATAATGACAAATTTCCAATGGTGATATCTCCTGTATAACGACCAATGCCCTCCATTCCATGACAATTTAATGAAGCACACCCCATTTTTATCCAATCCCAGTTTTGTTTCCTTTTTCCATGGTAGGTGTAGCTTAAACATACTGTGAGATAGTGTAATAGGTCAAAGTTGATATGGAACTTTGTTTTTAACATAAAATCGAACACCTGATTTAGATTTACATGCATATTCCCTATCAAAAGACATGAAGCTTAAAAAGGATGTCGTTCAGAAATACGTGTGGCTATTTTGGAATACAGGTTTCAAGAAAAGTCATGGGCAAAGTATTCTCTGGGCCATTTTATCACATTGTAAGTCTCTCTTTTTGTATATTTTAAATTTCTCTGTCATCTTGATTAGTGCTGAATAAAGTGCATATAACAAAATATGAATAATGAATTAGATCCATCAACATTTTGAACACCAAGTTCCAAATCTGAATTCCACCTTAAAATTGTAAATATTACATTCATGGTCCCTACCATAGCATGGTGCATATTATACCTCATATTCAAATGGTTATTGATCAAGATTTCCGAAGCATTTACATTTCAAAGGGGGTGGGATCTTAACTGGTGTTTAATGATGCCCATGGCAAGATCATGTTGCAGGTCAGGGTGGACCAGGCCCCCTAAGGATGGATACAAGCCCAAAAGCCCATGCCAGATGGCTACCGAAATAGGTAATGGGGTATGGTACACAACAGCATGTATGGAATGAGATTAAGGTAACAAGACTATGGTTACAGGTAAACATTTTAACCCGGGTATGGGTACTGCATGTATTACACAGTACGCATTCTTTAGTGAGTAAGTTGACTGTGCTTTGACGTATTAATTCATCCATTCGTGGTGGTCCAACTGCCCAAACAGCATATTCCATGTAACAACTGAACCTTGTTTTTGTCCTAAAGAAAATCAATCTAACTTCGGCAAATTACCAGTTCATCACATAATTCTCAAGTCTTGGTGTCGGAGTACAATCTCATCCATCATTATTATTGCCATCGTCATCTTCATCATTGTCATCTTCATCATCAACAAGATTTACGAGGCTGCATTTTTGCAAAGTCCTCAACTCCGACCAGGTGGGGATGCAAAAGTACCGTACTCATAATCGTACTCCGGCACAAGTACCGTAGGTCATACTCGTACTCAGGCACCAGTACTCGTACTCATACTCGTCCTCGGGATTAAAATTTTGCTGACCATACGTCGTATCTCGTTACTCCAGGACCAAATACTCATACTCGTACTCATACCTCTGGGTCAGACTCGTACTCACTACTCGAACTCAGAAAAAGTACTCCAACTACAAGATCTGGTTGCAGTAATTTGGTATGTGCTTTAGGTTCTTGAAGGTGTGTTGATGGTGCAAAGGAAATACTGTTGTTTTGTTGGTGCAAGTGGTTGTTGGGTACTGTAACAACACTGTGTCATTCTTGCTGTGTTGTGGGTATGTAGATTGACTGTGTGTTCACTGTGTGGTTCCAAAGTTACATGTAAATTGCTGGACAAGCGCCCCCATCCATCATGTCCACCACTTGGCTGCAACTCCTTTGGTTCTGGTTGAAGCTCTCATTCAAAACAGTTTCTACAGGTGCAGTGGTATGTAAAAAAACCGACCTACCCGAGTTAGGCAAATAACTAGACTAAGGGTACAAAGAAGGGGTTTAAGGTAGCGTGGACTTTGTACTCTAGTATCAAAGCGTATCACAATAGAAAGGACCGGATTGGAAGACCGTTGTCATCACAACTCTCTTGACTTCTTTCTTATTTGTAACTTGAGGTAGTGCGGAACTGTCAGGTATTCAGGGGCGAGCATGTGTACACATGGGCAAACACAAATACGGTGCTCGTATAACCGTTCGTGTACACTGTGCGACACACACAGAGTCAGTCAGTGTGTGCGGGATCTTCTCACTGACTACTTTCTTTCCCTTTTATAGACGTACCCGCAGTCTCCACGAGTCGCTTGTCCTCTTTGTTTTAGAGCGCACTAGGTTAAAAGATAATGCTAGACTCGGGGCTAAACTAAAAACAGATGATTTTTCAGCTTACCACCCCGGACAAATGCCCTGCCAACCAACTTGTTCACAAAATTGAACAGGGCTCTGGATTAACACTAGTTAGGTATAGCCCGCCGATACTACAAGGACGAATCTGTAAGGAAACTGTCCTCCACAGTATCGATTTCACAAGAACGTGACTGACATCCTTGCGCACATCACGGTTTATAATTTTGAATGCTAATCCGGTGACCACAGATACGAACACAAACAGGTGGTATCAATGGCAGCGACATAGGTATCAGTTATCGATTAACGCGCCGCAGCTCCTTTATCCGATTGCCCAAGTAGGGAAAATAAAAAATAGCAATAATCAAAGACGGGGGAAGGAGAAGCAAGAATCAGAAATTGTCCTTGGTATGTTCTTCCTGTTGTTTTGTTGTTTGTTGGTTGCAGTGGCGTAACCAGGGGGGGGGGGGGGGTTAGTAGGGTCGCATGCCCCCCACAGAACCTTTCCCCCTTCAGACCCCCCCCCCCCCAATGTAACTGACTTTTTTGTACAGTGTCTATGGAGAAAGGACCAAATTAGTATGTTCAAATGGTCATCTAGTAAATTTATCATACTTGTATTTCCTAACAAGTAAAGGTCAATAATCCACTATAACCCCATTTTTCTTTGATTTCCCATGCCATTTTCCTTCCCTATCCACTTTTAATGTGAACATGATGGTTCTATACGTTTTGCTTTTTATTTGTTGATTTCTTTCATTCTTTTCATTTTTTTACTATTTTAAAATACACAACCTTGGAACTCCAATCATCCGCCAAAAAATTAAAATTATTTTACCTCCCAAGTCATTTGCAGCGAAATAGGCTTGCTTGTTTAAAAAATGATAATTATACTCTAATCAAATAACAACGTCCTCACCTGTTTTTGACGGGAGGCATCTGACCCAAAGAAAAGCCTGTGTCCCTCCTGTAACCCCCTAAACCACAGGCCCTACTCAGGGGGGTGTCCACTTTGGCCTGATTTTTTTAAATAAAAAAGATCCATATTTTAGAAATTCTGACTAGACACTCCACTTTTGGGTGATGAGATGTTCACAATAGTTAACAAAAGGAGCATTTTTAGATCAACTTTTAACCAAAATAGTCACTTTTTCTAAGCCCTTGCACCCCCCCCCCCAAAAAAAATCCTGCGTATAGGGACCTGCCTTAACCACTATTTTTCAATTGAAAATAGGTGCTTGCTGCAAATCCTCTCTAGTCAAAAACATTACGTTAACATGCTCTTCCAATGCAAAGAATGTGAGGACAAGAGAAATGTTTTTCTCCTGGAACTTTTGCACACTATTAGTCCTAGAGGTACAAGAGACTCTTCGTCCTCAGACGCACTTTATTTCTCTTGAAACATTTTTTCTTCTTTTTCTTTTATCAATTTGTCCTTCTCCTTCCCTATGCCCAGGCGCTAGAAAGCGGAAGCCATTGGTGTATCGCACCCGATCCCCACAAAAAGGGAAGGCGAAGACGGTCCAATTTCCTGAATTTTTATTCGATTAAAAGGTTACAGATTTGGAAGAAAATTCGGAAAAAAAGTTGACTTGTTGTTATCATGAAGTTCAAAAGTACCCGCGGGTTATATCGACTTTAACGGGAAAAAATTGTGCACGGATTTCTTTCCCCAAAAGGTTAACACTTTTTCAAGTCCCGACAGATCCTGTGTATGGACGCTACTTCCCCCCTTTTCTTACATCCTTCCTAACCATCCTTTCCTTATCTTGTGTAGCAGGAATATGGCTTGGTCAGCCCGCTGCGGCCTGTAAAAGCCGTCGCCTCAGTGGGAATTCTCCCCCCTCCCGGTGTCAGGCCATTCTAGGGTACCTTTACCGAAAATAGGTACCACTAGTGCATCTCCCACATTGTGACCTTCCGACCTATTTGACCTTTGACCACCGACTTTTTCTGTGGCCCAGTCAGCTAGTTTCTACGTAACTTGACCTCTAGATGACCTTTGACCTTGGGTCACTCTAACACCCTAATCCAACCGTCAGACCTGTCTCTCCCCTACTTCATGCTAAATATTCACCCCATAGCCACCCCCCCCCCAAAAAACATCCTGCGTATGAACCTGCCTTACCAATATTTCATTGAAAATGGTATGGGGAAAATCCTCTCTATCAAAAACATTACGTTAAAAGGCTCTGTCTTCAAATGCAAAGAATGTGAGGAAAAGAATAGTTCTCACCCCTGCAAACGTTTGCACACTATTCCTGAGTACCGAGACTCGTCGTCCTCAAGCATCTTTATTTATCTTTACATTTTTCTTCTTTTTCTTTTTAAATCAATTTGTCCTTCTCCTTCCCCTAGTCCATGCACGAGAAAGCGGAAGCCATTGGGGTATTCGCACCCATCCCACAAAAGGGGAAGGCGAAGACGGCCTTTCCTGAATTTTCGATTAAAGTTACAGATTTGGAGAAAATGCGGAGAAAAAAGTTTGACTTGTGGTATCATGAGTTCACAAAAAGTACCCGCGGGTTAGATCGACTTAACGGGAAAATATGTGGCACGGATTTCTTTTCTTCCCCAAAAGGTTAACACTTTTCAAAGTCCCCCGACCAAAGTCCCTTGTATGGACCTACTTCCCTTTTTCTTAAATCCGTCCTAACCATCCTTTCCTTAGCTTTTGTAGCAGGATAATGGCTTGGTCAGCCCGCTGCGACTGGTACAAGCCGTCGCCTCAGTGGGAAATCCTCCCCCTCCCGGGTGTCAGGCCCTTTCTAAGGTCCTTTAACCGAAAATAGGTACCAACTAGTGCATCTTCTCCACCATGTGTGACCTTCGACCTATGTGTACACCTTTGACACAGAGCTTGTTTGTGCCCAGGTCAGTATTCTACGTAAATTACCTCTAGATGACCTTTGACCTTTGGTCCACTCTAAAAACCCTATAACACCCGTCATACTGTTCCTCCCCTACCTTCATCTAATATTAGCCCCATTAGCCACCCCCCCCCGGCACCCCTCTTGGAAGCGACGCGTATGCAGGCTTTTTAGGACCCCCTTTTCAGTATCGTTGTCACACAAACACCCCCTATTTTTAATTTCACCCAAATCCCCATATTTTTGTGAATTTTACTAGTACCACTGTCACCGACCCCTATTTTGGAAAAAAAACAAAACCAAAAAGACTCTATTTTTTAGAAATTTGCATAAATCACACCCGAGACCCATTTTTGGGAAAAATTGTCATATTTGTCACTCGGAAACCCTTATTTGGCTATTTTTGGCCATATCTCAACCCAAATGTCCTATCTTTTTCCTCTGTCACCATGCCCTGGGCTTGGAGCACGAACCTTACACCATATCCATTCCATATTGATTGCCATCCCCTCACTTTTAGCCCATATGCCAAAGGATAACGAAATGTATAGCCGGACAGACAGACAGCCAGATCTGTTTAGTATTAATACGATGTCTAAGGATTTGCATACGAAGCAATGAATACTATGGTCTTCATCAAGCTTCATTTAAATCGCTAGGTCGCCGTTATTGAAATGCAAATAAAATTAAATGGAGATCTTTATTCATTGAGTGACACT